>APFE030418848.1:30567-110610 GCA_000404065.3 Pinus taeda
CGAATGGACAAAGCAGTCCAAGAGACCTTGGGATGTGAATCCCAACGGTCACCACATGTACTATAAATGTATATCAAATTGTTAATAAAATTGAACTGCATGCTTTATCTTTTACATCTTTCTCGCTCCCCGTGTGTGTTTAACATGATTATCTCCACCTATTCACTTCTCTCGTCTGACTTCTTCTTGCGTATCTTCCTGCTCCTGTGAGCTTCTGTTTTCCTGTTTCCCTCTTCCTAAAACCTTGGCTTCAACCCCCAGTGGTTTCTTGAATCGATTAGAGACTACCTGATTGTAGGAGGGAGCGGAACTCCCCCTCTCTCGCCTCTCCATGGCACCCAACAATGATCTCCTACTGCAAACCCTAGCTCTGCATGTTTTCTACCAGCACCCAAATCTTTTAGAAAAAAGTGGTTTCCGGTTACTAATAATAATATTTTATTACAATAGTTTATTATTATTATTATTATTATTATATATTTGTCAATATGAATATCAATTTTATGATGAATATTATATTTATATCATTAATGCTTATCGGTATTTTTCAACCACATTTACTAATGCGGTTAGGTTTATAATATTAACAATCCTTAGGGTTTATTAATCTCTTGGGATTGCAGTTAAATCCCTTGGTTTTATTAATCCTTTAAGTTTAAAATATTAATTCCTAGGGTTCATTAATCCATTGAGTTTAAACCGTTAATTGTTAGTGTTTATTAATTGCATGTGTTTTTAATATTGATTCCCTTGATTTATTGATCCTTTAGGTTTATAATATTTAGCCCTTGGGTTTACTAATTCATTAGGTTTATAATATTAATAATTCCTTGGATTTATAATTTAATCCCTTCGGTTTATTAATCTGTTTTGGTTTAAAATATTAATTCCTAAAAGTTATTAATATCTTGGGATCAATATTTAAAACACAAGTGATTAATAAACGCCAGAAATTCATGAACCCTAAGGTTTAATGTATCAATATTTAAACCCTAAGTTTTAAATTTTATAATATTTTATTATTACATATTATATATTATTATAATTTTGTTTTTATTTTTTATTTTTTATTCTTTATTTTTATGTTGTGGTTTCATGGACCCTTCGTCAGCGGGTTGGCGCTACACCCACGGGAAAATCAGGGCTTCGCCTCTCGGCTATAACAAGACCTGACCCCAAGGAGTTTTTGATTGACCCTGTGACCTCCGCAATGGCAAGGCCCCGACGTTGATCGACTGAGCTAACTCTGGGGCTACATATTATATATTTTTATAAAAAATCTTCTTAATTATTATTGTATCATATAATTATTATATTTTTTTCAATAATTATAATATATTTTTTAATATATAATTTATAGCTAGCTGATGTCATAATATAGTCCAAGTACATATATATTGACGAATTAGATTATATCCAATAAAATTATTATTACTATAATATAGTTGAAATAATACATGTTATTAATAATAATATGTTTTTATTATGTTATATGTGAGTTATATTATAGTTTTAAATATAACTATTAATATATTAGCAAAATTTATGTAATGACTAATAATAGTTTAATATACAGGAAAAAAAAATGTTAATATAAAAAGTACAATTTTATAAATAAAAAATAACATGGTTATTATTATTTATATAGTTATTAATACTGAGAAATAGTTAGTCTTTAACAAAATAAACTTAACAATTATTAATGTGGTGGGTGGTGGATGGTGGATATATGCTTATTGGTGTATATCAACCACATTGGTAAATATGGTCGTAGATGTGTTTGATATAGGCACATATATCAACAACATTAGTAAATTTGGTTGTGCTAGTTCTATTTTATTTCAATATTTTCTTTGCATTCCAAAACTATAATATATTATCTTTGATATGCTAATTTGTTATTAAGAATATGTTGGTTCATAAAAATGTATTATTATTAAACATTTGAGATTTTAAAATCAATATGACTATAAAACTTAGTTCTTTGCACAAATCAATGTAATTATAAAGCATGATTCTTTGCACTATTTCATACAGATATTTTATGTAAAATAGGAAATAGCTTTTCTAAACTTCACCTACATAAATTTTCTCAAATTATAAGGATCACTCATACCCATCTAATCATATATAGAAAAATAAAATTACCAACATTCATGTGGAAAGTCACTAGTTTATATTATCAACAAAATAGGAAATAATACAATTTTCTTACCTCATAACTAACTTTGAAAATATCTTTTCATGTTGTTCATGTTGTTGAGTGCCGAAGGCTTCTTATTTCAACTTAAGGTGGATGAGGATCTATCGACTTTTTATTTTTATTTTTTTAATTGACCGCCCAAATTGATTCTAAAGGGAATATGCTCAACATATGCTTAGATTGAATTCTTATCGAGGGTTCTAGTGTGTTACAAGTTTGTTAGGTTGCATTCACTTTTAATAAATTCGTGCCAAGTAGCTCCCGAGCCCACCAAATTCCTCGAGATTTGAGATTATTCCAATTCTAATAAGCTCCTCCATGATAAGTTCTTCATTATTATTTATAACATTCATTTACATATAAGAATATTTTATTTCGCAAAATGGTCCATCGCTTTTAATAAATTTAAAAAATTAGATTTGTGCCAAGTGGCTCCTCCCCGCCCACCAATTTCCTAGGGGTTTGAGATTATTCCATTTCTAATAATTTCTTGTATGAAAAGTTCCTCATTATTATTTATAACATTAATTTATATATAAGAAAATTTTATTTAGCAAAATGATCCATTTTACAATAAGATGTGTAATTCCTTTTTTTCTCAAGTTAAAGTTGACCCATACAACCCTTTTATACATGGTTAATTAGGTAAACGTGTGCATTGGTAAGGCATTCTTCATGTCGCAGTGGTTTTTTCTATTATATTTATGAAGCCTTCATCTCAACCACATTAATATTTTTAATATGGTTGTGCTAGTGTCTTATTCTCCTAAGAAAACATTAATCTTTCCATCTCATTACTACAACAAAAATAAGCATTACAACTAAGAAAAAGACAATGCCTAACTCCACTTTTCTTCTCTTCAACCTACCCTCTCACTTTCCACCATTGCAAAATAGATTTTAAAGAAAGGAGAAAAAAGTTTATGAAAAATAGTATTTTAATATTTTGAAAAATGTGTCTTTCAATACCTCTTCACATCTTTGCTACATTCATCAAAATTTCAAACCCCTTAAATCCCTCCGAAATTAGAAACTAATAAATAAAAATTTAAATGAAGCAGCAAACCAACGGCAATGAAGCACAGCAACACCGAGCCGAGGAAAAAAAGTTGACTACAATGAACACTGACCAAACAACAAAGTTGATGTCAATCTTGAGCAAAGTTGACGCAAACCGGACATTGAGAAAACTAGGGAAGCAAAATATGATCCATAGGGATTGAAATCTCGATTCAGAATGAGTTCCATCATTTATTCTCTCAACTAATGATATTTACAGCAGTACTATTGTGACATAGTTCTAAAGCCGCTTTTACGATGCTTTATCTAGGCCTATAAATATAGCCTTGATAATACCCTATAAATACGTACTATAAATTATTTTATGCAACTGGATTTCGGTTTGTAGGTTTTAAAATTTTGATACAGTGATAGATAGATGTGAAGATTCTCTATCCAGATGTCAAATACGAGAGCTAGGAGGTATAAAACATGCCACAACCCGTCAAATTGCAAGCCTGCCTAAGACTTTGCTCATCCTGGATAGTACGGGATGCAGGAGGAGGGGGCAGATGATGTAGGCCTGAAATCTGACGTTCTACAAAACCATATTTCTGTTTTTAAACGTATTTACTGGCCAAGGAAAATTCAGGCTTAAAAAAAAATTGAAACCGTAAATTTGACTTTTAGTTCTAGATATTTATGTCGCCTATTATATGTACTAATGATTGATTTAGACAGAGTTAAAGTCGTAGAATCTGCTTAGTTGTAGCATTTATTTTGTATCATCGTTTTTTTTTTGGGTGTATTTCGTAAACAATTTTTTGGTATTATTAGATTAGTGAATTATTTTTCTTGTTTTTTTTTATTTTTTTTGTAAACTGCTGAGGGACTATTACTTCTATTTCATCAAGCCAAAATTATTACATAAATGTGATGACCTCAACCCGTCCAAGGGGAAACCGGGTATTTTTGGCCATCTTAAGTCTTTTAACGCCATCCAAAAATAAAAAACCTTAAGTCTATTTGTCCAGGCTATATGCACAATACAATCATAGAGACTACCTATTTTTCCCATCTTCCTTCTATATCCATCATAACAAAATTTGATGAGAAAACTATTCTCTACAGTCTTCATAACAAAAGCAAAAAAGGGTGAAATCAACAAGACTATGCCTCCTTGCCTGGCTGTTGGTCCATATCCCTCTTGATATCAGGATGGCAATGCTTCAACTGCTGTTGAATTTCATCTATCCTTCTGTCCTACATAAGAAGGGTAATCTGTATATTCTTCAGTTCCTTCTTGAGGTTAGGAATCCCTTGAGAAAGCTCCGCCATTTCCATTGCTACTTGTTCCATGGCTTTGGCAAGTAGCTTCTTCATGACCCAATAAACATGCAGTGCTTGTTTATAAAGGGTCATGCGGCCTCTCGTGTTGCCCGAATCCGGGAGGAGGTAAACCCAATCCTCAATTTCAGAGTCAGATTGGTCCTGGATAGTCTCCTCCTCCAAATGCTGGATAATTCTCCTGACTCCTTTATTGGTATTTTGGTAGTAGGACTTTTCAGCAAACTGCAGTTTCCTTCCCACTGAAGCCCTGGCTTTCCTTCCATAAGGTGGAGCCTCCTCCTCCCTTTGACTCCCTGTTTTTCCCCTGCCCCTGCCTCGCTGGCCTCTCCGACCTCCCCTGCCCCTTCTCCTGCTGCCCTCTCCCACCGCAGTCCGCCTGCTCGAACCATACTTACTGCCTTCTTCTTTAACTCCTCCATGCTCGCATCGTCTCCATCCTTCATTCTCCCACAGCTCCTAACTGCCCTCTGTTTCGACGACTTCTCTCCTTCCCCATTTAGCTCGCGTCTGGTGGCAATTATCCTCATCCGCATCGAACAATTCCACCTCCTCTTCGCTGTCGTCCGGGACCATGACAGTCTCTCCATCGCCTTGCTCCAGTGCCTTTCCTTTATCCTTAGCACTCCACTTATTAACCCCTTCGTTGGCGGCGGACTCCCTGCTTCTCCCATGCCTTCTGGTTTCCATCCTCACCTGCATCTCGGCTCTGGTCTCCTTACCCTACTGCTCTCGGTCTTCAGAACATGTTCGTCTCGCTACTCTCCTCTTCACGCTGGTTTTTCAATCCTCCCTGCTCTGCTGATATTTATCATGCCACCTGCCTTTGCGCGCCTGCGTCCTTCGCCATCCTCTTTCAATGAGAATGTAGTCCTTCTGCCACCTGTTCCTGCATTTACTGTCCCTGTCCTGTCGATCCTTGCTTGAGCCTGCAGACTTACCGTTTCCGTCTGACATGCTGTCAAAATCACCTCTCGTCCGCCCTATTCCCCCGACGCTCCACCTTGAGATGTGAATCATCTTAATGGTCCGGCTGCTCCGGGCCATCATTACCTAATCTTCCCCTGCTTCGAATATCATTCTCTCCCGCCTGAACTTCGTTCCTTCCCCCGCCGTCCAGCTCACCCCGATCGGGGGCTTGTTTCTTTTAAATTTAACTACTTTAAATTGTTTCGATATTATTAAATTAGTGAATTATTGAACTTGTTTTTGTTAAGATAACTACTTTAAGTTTTACTTTCTAATTGAAAAAATTTATATCACAAATAAAAACATAAACTAACAATATGTAAAACAAATAATCATCATCAAATGATTGGAATAGTGATATTCTCTGGGATATTATTGAGATGTATTTCATTAACGTTTTTTTGGTATTATTAAACAAGTGAATTATTGTAGTTGTTTATTTTAAAAATAATTACTTCAATTTTTACTTTCTAATTGTTATAAAAAAATTTACATCTAAAAACCCAAAAAAAATTACTATTAGAAATAAAAACATAAACTAACAATATGTAAAAAAAAAAAAAATCCAATGATTTTCAAGCATGACATTAACAATAAAATATCACGTCTTTGAAAACTCTTAAAATTCCACATATAACTTTACTTTAGCAACCGCGCGCATGGCTGGACTACGACTACCCTAGTTGTGTTCTCCCTTCCCTTCGAGCAGTTCCTTGCTGCAATGGATCTTGGAGGTGGCTCTGAGGCTCCTCCTTCCTCGCCTCCTGAAGTCGAAGCATTCAGGAAGTTAATATCAGTAGCTAAAAAAAAATGATCTCCAAATCACAACAGAAGTTTGTGAAAAAATTGGATAATATCAACATGGTGGAATTGTCGGTGGAAGAAACTTGCAGATCAACGTTGAACGTAGCGAAAGGGGTCTTATCGGACAGTTCATAGGGCTGTGGCCATCCCCTAAAGTAGTAGTAGAATGGGTAAAACGAAACTAGATCCCACTAGTCTCAGAAAGAATTAAAATTCACTTCGTCGGAAAAGGGTTCTTCGTCTTTGTGCTCGATAATGCGGAAGACAGAAGTCTGATCTTCAGGAATGGGCCATATTTTATGGGCCCTCAAAGGCTTTATTTGAATAAATGGTCACCACATTTCGATCTAGCTCAGGATGTGCCCACAACAGTTCTAGTGTGGGTGTGCCTTCCTCATCTCCCTCTTCATTGTTGGAACCAGATATTGTTGCAGTATATAGGCAATGCCCTAGGAAAATATATAGACCAAGCAGTGAGAAAAGACCAATACTCCTGTGCCCGAATTTGTGTTAAAGTCGACCAGGAAGTTGGTTTACCTGAAGCCATCAAACTCTCGGTTGCAGATTGGACCCACATCCAAGAGCTTGACTACGAACATCTTCCCTTCAAATGCCGACACTATCACGAGTACGGGCATTTCACAAGGTACTCCAAGAAGAAGAGCGAGGAGACAACAAATAAAGAAAAAGGAGAACAATGGAAGCAAGTTTAAAAACCAACACACAACAGGCAGAATAATAAATACAAAGGCAAAGAGACAGGGAAAAGATTCGAGCAAGACAGTGGAAACCCTCAAACCTCAGAGAGCATGGAACCAAACAAAAACGAGGAAGATAAAAACTCCTTCGGACCTCTCAACACCCCTCCAGAACCACCAAAATCAGATCGATGGTGAGCACTAGTATTGCAGCAATAACGCTGCAACTCCTAGGGCTTCCTACTTTACTTTTATCAACCTCATAGTCCGTAACAAACTTGGAAGCGACGGTGATGTATGCACAAGTACTAGCTCTTATTGCAGGTTGTCATTTGGTCAGCTGGCGCAAGATCACTAAAAGCTCAAGCTAACTTCTATGAGTTTCCAGAAGAAGCTTTTAACTATGATGAAATAAAAATAACTCTACAGAGGCTATTCTATTTGCAGAAAGAGAAGGAAGACTGAAATTTAACGCAAACCCTAGCAAACCCTAATTTCTCCAACTAACCCTACTTTTGCAGGAAAAGAGATGAAAACTGATTAAATGAGTGCCATTGACTACTGAAAAGGCAAATTGCATCTATTCAAGCTACTTCTAAAAGGAAATGAGGAGAAAACATCTTTTTGTGTTTTTGAGTGTTTTTATGTGAAATTATTATGCTTGTAATTTATCTATTTGTGATTGTGGCAGAGGTTTGGTGGCGATGGAAAATGGATTTTGTTTTTGCAGCAGTGGAGGAAGGTGTGGAGAGGTCCTAAGAAGCCTGTAGTACCCATCTGAAGACTTCCCTAGCAATCAGATTTCAAAAAATCATTTATAGGAAATTCTACAGGAGGCTGCAGGGGATCTACAGGAGGATGTCAAGAGCTATTTTTGGAGGTTTTGAAGGTGGAAAAATGGTGGGAAAGGGTAACTGAAGGCTAGATGAAGGTGTTGAGGTGTATGGATCTTGTCAAGGAAGATCGAGAGGGAACATGATGGTTGGATTTGTTCAAATGGCAGGAGGGAAGCTTATGGAGAAAAATGCAAAAATTAGGGTAGATTGGTAAAATGTTGAGAATGACTTGGGAAATCTGTGAGAAGGAGCTGATGTTAGCTGCTTTATGGATGTATGGTGAGCTGAGGTGTCCTGCAAGAGATCTTCACATCTACTTACAAAAATTGATCAAAGAAAGGACTAGCTATACCATGGAAATGGAAATTTCTCTAGCTTGACCTAATTTTTGACTTACAAATAGAAAATGTTGAACAATAACCTTTGCACATAAAAGTATGCAAAGAGATCTATTATAAAAGAATAGGAAATGATATAGGCAACTAAATCTGAAGCAACACATTAACTTTTGAATCAAGTCATCACACTAGAAATTGCATGGAAGAGCAAAACTGTGTTTTTGGTGGCAGTAATGGTGCCAAGACCTCAAATCATGATCCCAGGAAGGGAGAAGAGAGATCAGGGCCTGTTGTTTGCCTTTTTGAATCTTAGCCTATCACTGTATGAACCTACTTCAGCAACTAAAACAAAATCAGCTAGCAAACCATCAAAAGCAACCTATTCTAAACAAGTTAAAATGAATCTATCTAACAAAAATTAACTCATGAACTAAAGAAAAAACATATAAGTACAAAGCAAGAGGTGTTGGGCAGCTTGGGTTAGGCCATAACCCAAGAGCTTTAGCCCTTTGAAAGAGATCAGTGCTGGCTCAGAAAATATTGCATCTTTATTAACAAAAATAATAGTCACATTAATGAATTGTCCTAAAAAAGAAACTTGAAAATGAGCTGAACAAGCGCTGCACAAAAGTGCGAAAAATCTACTAATGACTAGCTAAAATCCAACTAAAAAAACTGAGCACCTAAACCCTGCTATTTATCCAAATGGAGCCTCCAACAACTCTCCTAAAATCAAGGATCTCAGCTTCGCAAAACTGCAGATAAACAACAATCCTTCTTTACTTGCTCAACTGCCCCTTGGATGCACTCATGTGGCTGCTTGTGCTCCAAGTTTCTGATGCAGGATTTGAGGTAAGGGTTCATAAATGAAGGGGACACCCCCTACAAATCCTCTTCCATGTTTTCCTTGAATATTGGCTACCAAATGCTCATAAATCCTTTGACTTTGTCCAAAATTTACCAAAAAATCTGCATAAAGCACGCATTAGACTTCATGGCATAAGGACTAACCCAATTCACTCTATTAGCGTAAATATAATAAAAAACATGCAATAAACTAATGAGAATGGTGGATTAAGTCGAATTAAGAAGGAGAAGGAGCCCATATAATTACCCATTTATGGAGCTCATCATCACCCCCTACTCAAAGTGTTGCTCATCCTCTGAGAAACTAATCTATCTCTTCTTCCTTGATGGCCTTGATGGCCTCCCTGACATTCCATGCTTCAGATATGAGATCTTCTTCCCTATCATGGAATCCAACTTTGGCACCCAACTTTTCCCACTACTATTTTTCTTATTCTTCCTTTGTGCCTTCAAGTAGTCCTAGCAACACTGGAGGACTCAGCTTCAAACCAATCCAATGGGTCTTCAGACTTTGCATAGAGTTCTTATACAGGGGAACTCTTCTTAGTGCTTCTCTCATTATGTTTGGGGAGTGGTACTCCCTGATCTGTAGGCTGTGGGGGAGTGTGTTCCACCTTCTCATGCAAGCATGGATGCAATCTTCCCCAAACAACCTTTCCATGTCTTCAAAATGCACAATAACTTGAGCATACCCATTGATGTACTTAGGTGCACTTTGAGGATTAGCTGCAAGTTTTTGGTGTGCGTAAATGAGAGCCATAGGGTCTGATGGTTCTGCTCTAATCATCAGAGGTTCATTCTGCTCTTTTTCCATCATTTTCTGGATTTCTACTGCCCTTTTCTCTTCATGGTTCATCCAAGATGCCATGGCCATCAGCTGCAAGTCTCTTAAAGCAGCATTAGGGTCCCATAGGTTCAAATTAGTAAGGGCCATGTTATGTAAATAAAACTTTGCCATCTTCGCTTTCTCCTCAGCTGAAATGTGGTCACATAGATCAATGAATTGGCCATAATCCTTAAAAGGTATGGTGCCTCTCTAGGCTAGAGTCTTGATTTGGAACTGGAGCCACTAATATTTGAGGTATAATGCATAGGATTTGGTTGGTTTCTTGCACTGTAGTGCCTCCATAGCCCAACTAGCCATGCAGGCCAATTGGGCTTCCATATCCTGTAGTTGCCTTCTTAAGATCAGTGCCTCATTTTCTGCCTGGGGTTACCCTTCCTGTTGCTGTCTTACTAATATCTCACTTTTTGCCTGGGGTTACTTTTCCTGCTGTTGTCTTCTTGAGATCAACAGCTCATTTTCTACCTATGGTTCCCTCTCTTGCAGATGTTTCTTTAATCTTTCATTTTCTTCTTCCAAATGCGACCTCCTAATGCCTTCGATATGCCTTACAGTGCTTAATTCTTTTCCCATCTCTTTCAACTTATTTTCCATGTGCCCAATGTCTTCCACCCCTTTTGATTTTGCGATCTGCATCCACCTATGGCTTCTGACCCTTTCTTTTTCTAGCTCAAAGAAGAGCAGGACTGCAAATTTCTGAGGGATAATTTTTCCTCCTTCAAGAAGGTTATAATAAGAGCCCAAATTAGGTTGTGGGTCAGATTCTGGTAACTTTGTTGCCTTACCTTTCTCCTTGGTCTACTCCTCTACCCTTTTCTCAAGATTTTCAGTCTCTTGTAGCCTTGTCAATGTCTCCTGTAAACTGTCTGCACCTCCTGTAGGACTGTTTTAGAGTCCTGTAGTTTTATCCTTTCTTTCTAATTGGAGGTCTTAGGACTCCCTCTTTCATAAGTGATGGGGGATTTGGATGGAGATTCCTCATTTTTGGAAGTATGGGAATCTTCAATGATGATGGGCTCCTTTGAAGGTGGTTGAGGCTTCCCCATCTTTATTCTGGTGCTTTTTTGAGCCTTGAAGTACATGGATGGTTGTCTTTTCCTTTTTCCCTTTGGCTTGGTTGGAGTACTAAGTGCAGCAAGAATAGTTGTTGCCTCCCTTGCTAATGTCTCAGGGGACACTTCTTCCTGCTGTGCTTATTTTTCTTCATCTACTGTGTTTCCTGTTTCTGTTTATTTTGCTTCTCTTTTCTCTGTTTGGGTTTCCTCTTCTTTTTGCTTAGCTTCTGCTTTTTTTGCGTTAACCTTTTTCTGAGCGGTCTTAGGCTTTTTCTATATTTATTCTAGGCCTCTTCTTTTTCTCTGCTGTGGTTTTATCCCTCTCTGTTCTTGGTTCCTTCTTCTTTTCTGGTTTAACGTTTTTTCCTTCCACTTGGGTGTTCCCTTCCTCTACTTGGGTTTCCTTCTCAACTTCCTCTTTTTGTTCTTCCTCCTCACTCTCAGATGGACTGAGGTCATAAGTGAAGGCTTTCACATCATCCTCTTTGGTCATATTTCTGAAAATCTCCCAGGCTATGGGGATTGTGAAAGTGTAAAGGGCATCTTCCACTAGCATTTTAATTAGCTCGGGTGAGCCAATTGGTCTGGAACTCTTGCTTTCAATTTGGTGCTAGATTCTATTAAGAATTGGAGGAGAAAATAGGGAATATTGAGTTTTCGAGGTGAAGGGAGATCCATGCCATACCTCAATTAATGCAAAACTATGAAATGATACCCATAAACTATGTTGTATCTTCCTTCACAGGAGATGTATTTCATAATCTGAAAGCTAACCTCGTCCCAGGGGTAAGGTATGTTGGTTTTCCTAATGCCATTCTTGTCTTCCACTCCTGTAGAGTCTGGTAATGCTCGTGTAGAGCCGATAAGCAAAAGGGTTCTAAAATTGACAGAGAGCGACTATTTCGGGGCTCTGGAGGTGGTAGCTAGCTCGCTGTAGTCAAGAGCACGATGACACAAAAGAAAACAAAGGTGGTGAGTGCAGTCGAGAGCACGATGATACAAAAGAAAACAAAGGTGGTGAGTGCAGTCGAGAGTGGATACTTAAGTTTATGGGTGAGGATTGCGGTGATGAGATGAGGTGGCAGGAAGGGTATGTTACCCTCATTCGGATCGTTAGTCCCTACTTCAGTGTCATTATGAAACTTCATGCCGCCTACCTGCAATCATTCCCATCATTCGCATTTGGACACTACCACTACCTGTTTTGAGATTCTTATGAGTTGACTAGACACACATGCTGAGTGCACCTACTGAGCACTTATTTGAACTGGACGAGGGTGGCCAGTTAGCTGGCCATTGATCTAGTTTAATCGCAACCATCTTATTTTCCCATGTAGTTTTTAAACTACACCAATGCAATAGAGGAACGAGTTTAGTCACTTACCTGTTAGTCGAGAATTGTGTGTTGCCATGTTGTTTCATACTTAGCCTTTGGCATTCTATCCATTGATTTCTGCTGTTGGCGCCTATGGCTTCTAGATTGGTGGGTCAGCTTCCTTGTACATGTGATCTTCAATCGAGATCCTGCTCCTTGTGCATTCTACACATTTGTGGCTACACTGACCCTGCCTCTAGAGCTTGATTTTTAAGGGTATCAGCTGCTACAGGAATCCTGTAGGAATTCCTGTAGCTGCTTCTCCTTCTAAAACTTTTGGCTGGGGCTTTCGCAGGGATTTGAGAGGAATCTGAGGAAGATTCTAATTGTCATGGGAAAGAATTTGGTATGCAATATGTAAGAGTTAAGGATGTTGCTTGGTTATTTTTTATTTTTCTAAAAAAACAAAAGAAACAGGATTTTTGTGTTTTATGTGCAGGTAGGAGAGAAACGATTAGGAATGTGGTGGTACAGGTATGGAATGGAAAGGTATGATGATGGATGGCTATAAGATGGCCCACAAGTCTTCTGTGAAAGTTTCTAGCCCTTTGATCCCTTTTTCGACCTGATTTCTAGCTCTCTGTGGTTTCTACAGGAGCCTCTTGTAGAACACACAAAGCTTCGTGCAGGATACACAATTTTTAGAAAATGTAAGACTAGGGAATGGGAGAAGGTAGAAATTATGGAAGAGGGTTTAGAAGAGGTGTAGTAGACTTGGTGCATGTCCCCTTTCCTTCTGTGGTCCTCCTGCAACATGCAATGCACTCAACAGAAGTTAATTTCTCTTTCTTGTTTTTTCTTTCCTTTTTTTTTGTAAGAGACAATTGGGGCGCCTCCAGGAGGTTTTCACCCTACTTGCACTGGGCACCTCCAAGGGGAGGTTTTCACCCAGGGATCTTTATTCTCCTCATATTTTTTTTAGTGATTGGGTGGAGTGGAGGCAAAGACCTGCTCCACTACCAACATTGTTTTACTTAGATTTTCAATGGATTCTTGCTTGGAGAGGGGCTTCTTGTAGATTTTCAACCTATGCCTATTAACAAACATGGGGATGGCTTCTTCATCGATGGTCCTAACCAGAACTAAACCATTGTCATTGCACTTTTCTACTGTGTATGGTCCCATCCATCTTGTCCTCAGTTTTCCCTTGAAATCCTTATACCTTGAATCATAGAACAACACCCAATCTCCTACTTGGAATTGCTTCTCTTTGAGGTGTTTGTCATGCCATATTTTCCTTTGAAGCTGGACTACCTCTGTGTGGAGAAGGGCCTGCAATCTTTGTTTATCTAATCCATTTAGCTGGAGTAACCTTTCCTTTTGTGCATGGTTGAGATCTAGGTCCAGTTGAGCTACCATCCTTAGTGTATTGTATTCAAATTCTATTGATAGTAAAGCCTTCTTTCCATAGACCAACTCATAGGGTGTGAACCCGGTGGTGGTCTTCCATGTTGTGTTATAGGCCCAGGTGGCCTCAACCAGTCGATTTGCCCAATATTTTCTACTACCGCTCACTACTCTAGTCAAAATTCCTTCCAAAGCTCTATTAGGGACTTCCACCTATCCATTTGATTGTGGATGGTAAGGGGTGTAAGTTCTATGCTTGATTTTGTGATGTGTGAGTAGGTCTTCAATTAGATTAGAGGTAAACTGACTCCCTTGATCTGTGACTAACTCTCTTGGATATCCGAACTTATAGAATGTGTTCTCCCTCAAACAATCAGCTACTTTTTTTTCTGTTGCTGCCTTTATCACCTTCGTCTCTACCCACTTTGTCAGATAATCAGTGCACACAATGATGTAATATTTTTGCTTTAAAGGAGGGTTGACAAGACCCACAAAGTCCATGCCCCACTTCTGAAATGGCTCGAATGTCACTTGAGGTTGCAGGGGCATCTCATCCCTTGGAGTATATTTCCCCATCCTTTGACAATGGTCACATTGGCTGATATATCTCCTCACATCTTAATGAAGAATGGGCCAATAGTAACCTGCTTGTAGAATTTTGAAGGAAGTCCTCTTTGCTACAAAATGGCCTCCACAGGGTCCATCATGACACGTTAGGAGAATGTCAAGGACTTCCTCCTCCCTGACACATATTCTCAAAACCTGATCTGGACCAAGTTTGAAGAGATTGCCCCCAATCCAAGTGAAAGGGGCACTTTTCCTCATAATCTTGCTCTTCTCTTTCGAGGACGGGTGTGGCGGGAACTGTGCTGAAACCAAGTAATTCGCTATATTAACAAACCATGGAGAGAGTACTAAGATAGCAAATAGGTGTTCATTTGGCATTTGATCATCCACCATTCCTTCTTCACCTGTAGGCAGATTTAATCTAGACAAAAAGTCAGCAACAACATTTTCCTTACCATGTTTATCAATAATGGTTAAATCAAACTATTGTAATAAGAACAACCATCTAATGATATGAGCATTCACATTTGGTTTATTCATCAAATACCTAATTGCACCATTATAAGTGTGTACAAATGTTTGATAGTTGGTGATGTAGTGTCCGAATTTATTTAAGGAATTGACTACAACTAGGAGTTCTTTCTCAATCACCATGTAGTTTAATTCTGCCTTTGACAAATTTTTACTTATAAAATATATGGCATAAGGTAGCTTCTTATCAACTTGCCCTAAGGCTGCTCCTATCGCTTTGTTCGTGGCATCTGTGTGAATGTGGAAAGGCAGGGCCCAATTTGGACTTCTCAAAATTAGGGTAGTCACAAGTTTACTTTTCAAGGTATCTTGGGCTTCTTGACAGTGGTCAGTCCATATGAATTTGACATATTTCCCCAAAAGACCAAATAATGGAGAGGCTAGCTTACTGAAATCTTTAATGAATCTTCTATAATATCTCGCTAAGCCTAGGAAACTTCGGATTCTCTCACCTTTTGAGGAGGTGAGACCCTTTGGATGATGGCAATTTTGTTGGGGACCACCTGTAATCCCTGCTGAGAAATTGCTTGACCGAGCACGGTCCCTTCAGTCATCAAGAATTCAAACTTTTTAGGACTAAGGGACAGGTTCATCTCAATACACTTGTCCAAAAGTTTTCCCGGGTTAGATAAAGCTTCCTAGAATTTAGAACCGTAAGGGGCAAAATCATCCATATATATTTCCACTGCATTATGAATTAGTTTTAAAGAATATACTCAATACTACTCTCTGGAAACTGGTGGGAGCATCGCACAAACCAAAAGGAAGGACCCGATATGCAAAGGTACCCCAAGGACAAGTGAAAGTGGTCTTATCTTGGTCTTCCAAACTGATTTGGATCTGATTGTACCCACTAAACCCATCTAGGAAAGAGAAAAAAAAATTCCTCGCCAAGCCATCTAACACATGATCTATGAAAGGCAAAGGAAAATGGTCCTTCTTGGTGGCCTTGTTTAGTTCTTGATAATCAACACAAATTCTCCACTTCCTATTTTTCTTTGGCAACAGCACCAAAGGAGAGACCCATTCACTGTCAGAGGTGGGGTAGATGAATCCTGCATCCAGTAACTTTTGCAATTCTTCTTGACAATGTCTTTGACGGTTGGATTCACCCTCCTTTGAGGCTGCTTGATTGGTTTGCAATCTCCCTTAATGTAAATGTGATGAGTGTAGACTAAAGGGTGCACTCCCTTCATCTCCTTATAGCTCCAGGCGAAGGCATCCAAATGGGTTCTCAATAAGCTACACAGTTCCTTCTCCTGGGAGGTGGATAAGGATGAGTTGATTTTCAAGGTTCTTTCTAGGCCGAACTTTATATTCTTAACTCGGAGAGAGGTCAGGTCACCCACAAAGAAATCAGCTAAAAGATTGTCTTGGGTTTCTTTCACTAGCTCTTATAATGGCAACATACTGGGGGTTGGATTTTGAATCAAGTTTTCAATGATATCATCCTCAGTTTTTGGTTCTCCCCCCATGGCAGTTTCTACTGCACATAGTGGTGCAGAATAGACCTCATCCTCATCTTCCTCCTCCAACCAGAGAGGTAGATCATGTTCTAGCAATGTTTGGGCAGGAGGATATAGGTCTAGTTGTTTGGACATATGCCCATTCTTGATTGTCATGTTCTCAGCTTGATAGCTAATGTAGGCATCTGCAGTAGCCAACTAGGGTCTTCCCAAGATGAGAGGATATCTAGTGAGCTTTACCTTCACCTAGAGAACTAGGAAATCAGTAGGGTACTCCCAAGAATTGATGGAGACCATTACATCTTCCACAATCCCTTCAGGGGTCACAATGGTGCGGTCTACTAACTACAGTACTGTTGTGTTCTTTCTCAGGGAGCCCTAGAGGTTGAGTTTGAGCATAGTGTCCTTTGTCATCACATTAATGGTAGCCCCTAGATCAATCAGGGTATGCGGAATCATGGTGTCATTGATGTGGACATCAACTACTAGGCTTCTAGGGTCTAGATACCTCAGATAGATTACCTGCCCCAGCATCAAGTTGGACAGTTGTCCTATGACATTGATGGTTGGGGCATCTCTCTTGCACCTACCTGGATGCCTGAAGCACTTCTCCTTGATCATCTTGTTGTATATAGGCACATCCTTTATGGCTTGGAGAAGTGGTATCTTTACACATAATTGTCTCAATTCTCCCAGAAGTTCAGTTTCTTCTGGGGTAGGCTATGTTGTGCCAGATAATCTCTCAGGAAAGGGTGGAATTTCTTTCGTTTCACTTTCCTTTTTTTCTACCTCATCCTCTTTAAGGGGAGGCTGGTTATCTGGGAGAACTTCCCAGATCGTAAGTTAATCTCCTAGATCTCCACAACATAGGTTGGGCATGACGGTTCCCCACTATATACTTCTTGAGCCTGTCTATTATTCGGGCTCAGGTTCGGTGAGTAGGAATTTGGGGTTGCTTAGGTGGAGTAGGAGGCAATGGTTGTGGTTGAGTAGGTGGTGGAGGCAAAAGAGTAGGAGGAGTGTTGTATTGGGGCCTCCACCCCTAATGAGGTGTATTCCACTGAGGCTGTGGCTAAGCATAGGAGTGGAATGAATGAGTAGCTGGTTGAGCATGATATTGAGGTGGATATCACCAAGGAGGGGGTGTGGACCAGGAAGCATGAGCAAGGGGACCCCAAGAAGGCATGGAAGTGACTTGATTGGGGCTGTAATATGCTGGGGATGTCCCTTGCATTCCCTACTGGTAAGGTCTAGTTCCCTGTGGCCTCCTTTGGTTTATGAAATAGAGTGGCTCAGTGGCTCCTTCGACCCCTTGGTATACAACTTTAAGTCCAGACAAGGAAGGGCACTTATTTGTAGGATTCTCTTATTTGCAGACTTAACACACTTCTATAGAATTCAATGGACATTCATTCCTAGGATGCCTTCTGGTGCACTAAGGACAAAAAATAGCCAAAGCTCTTTCTACTTCCTCTTGTTTCCTTTTGATATGCAAGGTATCCATATGCATGGCAAGAGTTTGCATCATCTCGCTCTTGAAATCTTCCATCATATTTCCAAATTCTCCTTTAAGGGATGAACTGGATGAGGAGGTATTGGCTATGGGTTGACTCCCCCTACCTCTCTTTCTGGTTGCCCTAGAATGGTTTCTAAAGACAATATTTATGTCTTCATAAGGTAGTTGGTAGATGTCCCCCCCAGCCAGCAAATGGAGGGTGTCTAAAAGGTCTTCCGGGACTCTTCTAAGCAAAACCAACTTCAGCAATTCGGGGTCAAGTGTGTGCCTGACCATTTTATAACTGAGCTGAAACCTCTCTTCATAATTTTCGAAGGATTCATCGCTTCCCATGGTCATTCGAAAGATTTCTTCCTTGGTGTCTTTTGACCTACAGTAGTCCCGGTATTTGTTATGAAAGGCTTACTGCATGTGAGCCCAAGTTGTGATGATGTTGCCAGGTAACCCCATGAACCAGCGTAATGTGGCATCCTTGAGGGTGGAAGGAAACAGTTTCAACTTCTGCTCATCTTTTGCATAGTCATAGGTTCGACAGGTAACAAAAAATTCAAACAAAAAGGTATTAGGATCTTCGGACGTCAACCCATGGAAGTGAGGTAGGGCTGAAGGGCTTATGTTCTTCATTTTAGTGTCCCCATCAGTCTCTCGGATGGGCAAGGTACCCTCTACTCTTTCTCCATTCCCCCTAACGTTTCTGTTTCTAGCCATTATCTTAGGAGGGATGGTTTCTTCCTCTTATTATGTTATAGGATCTTCGCATATCTCTAGTTGTTCACCTATAGGTTCTTCTGGATCACTGCCACCGAAGAAGAGGGAAGGGTGGCTTTGTGATGTGGTGGGGGTGTTGGGTAAGAATTTCCCTGAATTATCTTTGTTCCTACGAGGCATGAAAGGAAATATTTTTGGGTGTTTTTTTTGTTTTTTTCGTTGTTTGTACCTACAAAACTGAAATTGATTGAACAAAAAAATTGCAACTACTGAAATGAACTTACTGAATGAAAATTTGCAGAATGGAAATGAAAGCAAGGAAATGACTAATCTACTTTTTCTGAAATGGAAATTGCAGAATTTAAATGAAAGCAATGAAATGACTAATCTACTTGTGCTGAAATGGAAATTGCGGAATTGAAATGAAAGCAAGGAAATGACTAATATACTTTGCTAAAATGGAAATTGCAGAATTGAAATGAAAGCAAGGAAATGCAGAAATTGAAAGAAACAACTACTCTACATTTACTGAAATGAACTACTTAGCAGAATGTTGCAAGAAGAAATAGAAGAAGGCAATAAGCACAACATACTCTGATGCTTCCCCAACAACGACACCAAAAAGTGGTGAGCACCAATATTGTTGCAGTAATGCTGTAACTCCTGGCGCTTCCTACTTTACTTTTATCAACCTTGTAGTTCGTAACAAACTTGGAAGCGACGGTGTTGTATGCACAAGTACTAGGTCTTACTGCAGGCTGTCACTTGATCAGCTGGTGTAAGATCACTAGGATCTCAAGCCAAATTCTATGAATTTCCAGAAGAAGCTTTAACTGTGATGAAAGAAAGCTAACTCTACAGAGGCTATTCTATTTACAGAAAGAGAAGGAAGACTGAAATGTAACGCAAACCCTAGCAAACCCTAATTTGTCCAACTAACCCTAATTTTGTAGGAAAAGAGATGAAAACTGATGAAATGAGTGCCATTGACTACTGAAAAGCTAAATTGCATCTATTCAAGCTACTTCTGAAAGGAAATGAGAAGAAAACATCTTTTTGTGTTTTTGAGTGTTTTTATGTGAAATTATTATGCTCATAATTTATCTATTTGTGATTGTGGTAGAGGTTTAGTGGCGATGGAGGATGGATTTGGTTTTCGTAGTGATGGAGGAAGGTGTGGAGAGGTCCTAAGAAGCCCCTAGTACCCTTCTGAAGACTTCCCTTACAATCAGATTTCGAAAAATCACCTACAGAAAATTCTACATGAGGCTGCAAGGGATCTATAGGCGGATCTACAGGAGGAGCTACAGTAGGATGCCGAGAGCTATTTTTGGAGGTTTTGAAGGTGGAAAAATGGTGGGAAAGGGTAACTAAAGGCTAGATGAAGGTGTTGAGGTGTCTGGAGCTTGTCAGGGAAGATCAAGAGGGAACATGATGGTTGGATTTGTTCAAATGGCAGGAGGGAAGCTTATGGAGAAAAATGCAGAAATTAGAGTAGATTGGTGAAATGTTTGTAGGATTTAACCCCGTATAGAAATTACCCGCATACGAATTCTAAAACACAGAAAATAAACAATGCGATATCATAACACATAAAACACATATACACAGAGATTTTCCCCTGGATCCCAAAACCGAGACTACCAACTTGATTTTTCATTATGTTCCTTTCAATGTTACAATACATATTTATACATGCCGAAGGATCCAATACCATGGACCGAAAACCATTGCGTCCAATACCATGGAGAGAAAAACCATCGCGTCCAATACCATGGATCGAAAACCATCACATCCAAAAAACATGTGCGAAAATCATGCACAAAACCATAGGTGGGTCCGCCCAACCTAACATAGGGTCCAAAACCAAAATTTTCCAAGGCGTTGCCCCAGACCCCATAAAGTGGGCTTATGGGTGTCCTTCAAACCCCTTGTTAACTACATGGAAAGAATATAACACAACCCAACATTCTCCCACTTGTTGTTTTCTTTCCACAGGGGGCCACAAGAGAGCTTAGTCATTTTCCCAGCCTCGAAATGCCCATTGTCTCTCTACACCAAGAGAACTTCTCAGAGCTCACAAATTTTGTGAATGCATCTGCAGTATTTTTCGAAGTGTCCACCTTTACCAGCAACACCTTTTTGTCTTCTATCATATCCCTCACAAAGTTATACTAAACATCAATGTTCTTTGTCTTTGAATGATATTCAGGGTTCTTTGCCAAAAAAATTGCACTTTGGCTGTCACAATCTATTCTTATAGCTTCCTGTACTAACCCCATACTTGAACACAATCTCTGCAACCAAACTGCTTCCTTGCTTGCATGAGTGGCTGCCATGTATTCTACCTCTGTAGTTGATAGTGCCACTACAGATTGTTTCTTACTCATCCATCTGACTGCACCTCCAAATAGGTTAAACACATACCCACTTGTAGATCTTCTCTGATCTAGATCTCCAGCCCAGTCTACATCAACAAAGCCACGAATAGCCAACACTCTATCCAATCCTAGTCTTCCTTGGTAGCACAGACCATAATCACTAGTGCCACGCAAATACCTGAAAACCCACTTCATTGTTGTCCAATGCTCCTTTCCTGGTTTTGACATAAACCTGCTCAATACTCCCACTGCATGTGCAATGTCTGGTCTAGTACAAACCATTGGATACATCAGGCTACCGACTACACTTGCATATGGAACATGCAACATGCTCTCTTCCTCTTCTTATGTCTTGGGACATTGTTCAGCGGATAACCTCACACCTATAGGAATAGGAACCTTCACCAGTTTACTATCCTGCATATTAAACCTCTGCAGTATTGTCTCGACATACTTCCTCTGGTTAACCAGAGCTTCCTCTTTGCCCAATCTCTTTTAATTTCTATGCCCAAAATATAGTTTGCAGCACCAAGATATTTCATGTCGAATTTGGAGGACAATTGGGTCTTCAATTACTAGATAATTTCTTTGCATTTCCAACCAGCAACATATCATCCACATACAAGACTAGATTAATAACATGGTCACCAATTAATTTAAAATACACACAATGATCTGATTTGCTTCTCGTGAAGCCAAGTCCACGTATAAATGTATCGAATTTCTGATACCACATCCTTGGTGGCTGTTTTAACCCATACAAAGACTTCTTTAACTTGCATACCAGTTCTTTCTTACCCTTCACTGCAAAGTCTTTAGGTTGCTTCATGTAGATTTCCTTTTCCAAATCCCCTGGAGAAATTTTGTCTTCACATCCATCTGTTCTACCTCAAAATCAAAAGCGGCAGCAACAGATAAAAGTAATCTAATAGAAATTACCTTGGCAATAGGAGAAAAAGTATCACCAAAATCAATTCCCGACACCTGGGAATAACCTTTTGCTAACAACTGAGCTTTGTATTTCTCCACTTTTCCTTCTACATTTGTCTTCTTTTTGAACAACCATTTGCTGCCAATGGGTTTCCTTCTAGCCAGCAACTCCAGCAGATCCCAAACCTCAGTTTTGTGCAAAGATGCCATTTCATCAACCATGGCCTCTTTCCAAAGTTTTCCATCCTTTGAATCTACCGCTTCCTTCACAGTTATGGGATCATCATCAGTAATGGATAAAGCAAAATTTGAATAAAAAGCAAATGGACTATACTTTTCAGGCCACCTTCTTTCTCGAACTGACCTTATCACAATTGGAGTTTGTGGCTCTTCATCTTTTGATTCCTCCTCTGCTATAGAGTCTGATTCTTCCTCCTTTAGCTCAAACTCTATCTTCTCAGGTTCCTTTTGTTGCATGTTTAATAACCTCTTTAACCTCTCTGAACACCACATCGCGGCTGTACACAACCTTCCGTGTGACTGGGTTCCAAAGCTTATAACCCTTTAAACCATCCTTATACCCAATAAAGGTGCACTTTTCAGATTTACTATCCAACTTGGTTCATTTCTCCTTTGGAACATGTACATATGCTTCACATCCAAATACCCTCAAATGTGAAAGAGAGGGTTTCTTACCAGTCCATACCTCTTGTGGAGTCTTATCCTCTAACGTTGATGAAGGTGACCTATTGACCAAGTAACATGTAGTATCCACCGCATCTGCCCAGAATTCCTGTCCTAACCTAGCACCATTGAGCATGCTTCTTGCCCTTTCCATCAACATCTTGTTCATTCTTTCTGCAACTCCATTTTGCTGAGGTGTATATGGAGTAGTCTTCTACCGTGTTATACCACAATTCTTACAGAATTCTTCAAATTCCTTACTGCAAAACTCTCCATCATTATCTGTCCTTAGCACCTTTATCTTCTTCTCTGTCTAGTTTTCCACTAGAGCCTTAAATTCTTTAAACATGCCAAAAACTTCATATTTCTTCTTAAAGAAATATATCCATGTATTCCTTGAGAAGTCATCTATAAATGATACACAGTACACAGACTCACCTAATGATGGAACCTTCACAGGTCCAAACACATCACTGTGCACAAGTTCTAATATCTGTTTCACTCTCTTACTACCAGTGGGGAAACTCACCCGATTTTGCTTCCCATATGCACAATTTTCACAGAAATCAAAATCCAAAGAGCTATTACTCATACGCTCTACCATACCATTACCATGAAGTATCTTAAGGCCCTTTTCTCCAGTATGTCCAAGCCTTTGATGCCACAACATGGTTTTCTCTCCAGAGACCACTAGATTTTCTGCTCCACTTTCAGGAACAACAAAACTATTGCACCCATCAATAACAGTGCTACCTTGTAGATTGTAAAGAGGTCCAATCCGAACTCCCTGCATCAATACCAGTGCTCCTCGAACCATCTTGCAGGTTCCTTCTCGAACACTGTTTTTGCACTTGCATCATCCGGCTTGCTAACAGAAATCAGATTTCTCGCTAATGCAAAAATATGTAGAACACTTGGAAGCGTTCTAACCCTTCCACCTTGCAACTTCAACTTTACTTTTCCGCGACCAATGATTCTAGCCTTCTTGTCATCACCCAAGAAGACATTGCCACCATCATATATCTCATACTCGCATAACTGCTCTCTATGGGGATTGAAGTGAAAGGATGCACTTGAGTCAATCAACCATGCCTCATGATCTACATGTGTACCTGAAGAATCCAAGTACACATCCCCACCTTCATCTGAGGTGGTTTTTGCCTCTACAGAAGGAGCCCCATCAGATCCCTTTCCTTCGTTAGGAGATTTAGATTTACAATCCATTTTGTAGTGCCCTTCCTTTCCACATTTCTAGCACACCACCTTTACAGGTTTTCCTAGAGAGTTAGATCTCCCTTTAGATTTAGATCTCCCACTCGATGAATTATTTTTGTTTCTATTCTGGGTCTGCCCTCGTACAAACAAGGCATCACCATTTTGGCTCTCCATATTTTTTTGTCTCATCTCCTCCATTAGCAAGGATGAGACTATTTCATCAAAAGGCAAGGCAGTTGCATTGCTACCTATTGCAATAACCAGACTATCCCACGAATCTAGTAGAAAACACAACAAACATATGCACTTATCTTCATTTGAAATTTTAATATCAATAGATGCTAACTAACTTACCACAGTATTAAATGCATTCAGATGCTTTGTCACCGAGTCTCCATATTTCATCCTTTGGTTATACAACTTTTTCCGCATGAACAATTTATTCACCAAAGACTTAGATTGGTACAAAGACCCCAACTTGTCTCACAAAGCCTTCGTCGTAGCTTCCCCTGATACATTTAGCAATATTGAATCTGAGACACACAATCGTATTGTGCTCTTTGCCTTCTGATCCAACTTCTTCCATTCTTCATCGGACACTCCCGTTCATTTAGTACCCGGATCTACCGCGGTCCACTGGTCTTTATCCACCAACAAATCCTCCATTTTGAGTTTCCACAACTCAAAACTTTGACCATTAAATTTATCGATCTCTATCTTTCCACTGCTCGCCATCTTCTTTCACCACCAGAATAGATCTCACAGATCTCCCATTGAACAAGGTCTACCACAAGCCCAAGTAAAACCCCTCAACAACAAAGGCGTCCCCTCAAAGCCAAAACAATTCCAATACCAAATGTAGGTTTTAACCTCATACAGAAATTACCTGCATACGAATTCTAAAACACAGAAAATAAATAATGCGAGATCATAACACATAAAACACATATACACAGAGATTTTCCCCTGGATCCCAAAACTGGGACTACTAGCTTGATTTTCATTATGTTCCTTCATGTTACAATAATATTTATATATGCAAAGCATCCAATACCATTGGAGAAAACCATCGGTCCTAGTCCATGGACCAAAAACCATCGGTCCCAATACCATGGTCGAAAACCATCGTGTTCAAAAAAAACATGTGTGAAAATCATGCACAAAACCATAGGTGGGTCCGCCCAACCTAACATAGGGTCCAAAACCAAAATTTTCTAGGGCGCTGCCCTAGACCCCATAAAGTGGGGTTACGGGTGCCCTTCAAACCCCTTGTTAACTACATGGAAAGAATATAACACAACCCAACAATTTTGTGAATGACTTGGGAAAACTATGAGAAGTGAGTTGATGTTGGCTACTTCATGGATGTATGGTACGCTGAGGTGTCTTGCAAGAGATCTGCACATCTACTTACAAAAAGTGATCAAAGAAAGGACTAGCTATACCATGGAAACATAAATTTCTCTAGCTTGACTTAATTTCTGACCTACAAACAGAAAGTGTTGAACAGTAACCTTTGAACAGAAAAGCATGCAAAGAGATATATTGTAAAATAACAGGAAATGATCTAGGCAACTGAATTTGAAGCAACACATTAACTTTTGAATCAAGTCATCCCACTAGAAATTGCATGGAAGAGCAAAACTATGTTTTTGGTGGCAGCAATGGTGCCAAGACCTCAAATCATGATCCCAAGAAGGGAGAAGAGAGATCAGGGCCTATAGTTTGCCTTTTTGAATCTTAGCCTATCATTGTATGAACCTACTTCAGCAACTGAAACAAAAGCAGCTACGAAAACCATCAAAAGCAACCTATTCTAAACAAGTTAAAATGAATCTATCTAATAGAAATTAACTCATGAGCTAAAGCAAAACCATATAAGTACAAAGCAAGAGGTGATGGATAGCTTGGGTTGGGCCCTAACCCAAGAGCTTCAGCCCTCTGAAAGAGATCAGTGTTGGCCTATAAAATATTGCATCTTTATTATAAAAAATAATAGTCACATTACATGAACTATCCTAAAAAATAAACTCGAAAATGAGTTGAACAAGTGTTGCACAAAAGTGAAAAAATTCTACTAATGACTAGCTAAAATCCAACTGGAAAAACTGAGCACCTAAGCCCTGCTATTTACACAACTTTAGCATCCAACAACTCTCTTAAAATCAAGGAGCTCATCTTCCCAAAACTGCAGATAAACAATAGTCCTTCTTTACTTGCTCGGCTGCCCCTTGGATGCACTCATGTGGCTGCTTGTGCTCCGAGTTTCTGATGGAGGATTCGAGGTAAGGGTTCATAAATGAAGGGGACACCCCCCTACAAATCCTCTTCCCTATTTTCCTCAAATATTGGCTATCAAATGCTCATAAATCCTTTGGATTTGTCCAAAATTTACCAAAAAATCTGCATAAAGCACACATTAGACTTCATGGCATAATGACTAACCCAATTCACTCTATTAGTGTAAATATAATAAAAAACATGCAATAAACTAAGGAGAATGGTGGATTAAGTCAAATTAAGAGGCGGAATGAGCCCATATAATTACCCAATTATGGGGCTCATCAATCGGGAAGAACTCATCCAGATGAATGAATTTGCCTCTTCGGTCTCAGGTAACGTGGAAATTCTCCTCTCAAGCCCGGTTCTAGGTAACAATTCCTCTCCGTCATATGCAGACGTTACAAAAAAAAAGAAAAAGATAATAGAGAATTTTGGTTCATCGGAGGATGAGACCTTCAAGAGGCCCTCAAAGAGAACCAGAAGGAGAACACACAAGGAAACTAGATAAAAAGAAGTAGAAAGACAAAAAACCCTAGGGAGCCAAGCCACCATTGAGATGACTCTCAGGAGAAGTACCAGAACCAGACCTCCCAAGGGAGGAGGACCCATCCCAATAAGTAGCAAGTAATGCAGCTGGTCTTTTGGAACTGCAAGGGTTTGGGGAATCCTTCAAAGGTAGAAGATATTAAAGACTTATTGAAAATGAAGCCCACAGACATTCTCATGCTCCAAGAGACAAAAATAGAAGGGGAACTCCTTCTAAACACAAGCAGCACAAAATGGAAATTTGACAATGGGAAGGCAGTAAGCACCAAAGGCTCGGCTGGAGGAACAGGCACCTTTTGGTCTGGGAAAATCTTCTCGTTAGAAAGATTCTATGAGACACAACATTGTATTTTCACTGAGCTTTGACATACCTCAAGCAATCTCACCTTATCTCTCTTTAACTTGTACGTTCCTATACACGATGCTGAAAAGAGAGAGTGTTGGAATTCACTCTCAGAGTTTTTAGAACTTCATAATCCAAAGAACATTTTCATAAGAAGAGATTTGAATATTATTATGGATCCCAAAGAGAAGAGAGGAGGTTCCTACTCCACGGATCCTATGCTCTACATAGTGTCATGATTCAATGGGATCTAGTAGATTTTAAGCCAGTAAAAGGAGAATATACCTAGAACAACAATAGAATAGGGGAGAATCATATCTCAGCCAGGCTGGATAGATTTCTCATCCACAGCTCAATCATGATGGATAGAAGAATCATCTTCTCCAAGATTCTTCCTAAATTAAACTCGGACCATAAGCTAATACTTCTCTGTTTGAAAGAAGAAGAGGACTTAGGCCCTCTTCCTTTCTGATTTAGTCCTCTCTGGGGTGAAACAGAAGGGTTCTTCGAAATAGTTCAAACAACTTGGCAAAAAGAAGTAACAAGCTCCCCAACCTTTGTGTGGGAGAAAAAGTTAAAAAATGCAAAGTATGCCTTGAAATATTGGATAAAGAAGGCTTTAAAAACTCCTACCAATCAGAGGAAAGAAGTTGTCCAACAACTGGCTGAAATTCACTTTGATTTGGAAAAGATTGAAATCACCTCATTGGACATTGACAAAGAAAAATCTGCTCAAAGGAATACTTACAACTACTTCAGAAGAGAAGAAGAATATTAGCGAATCAAGTCTCGCAACTTATGGTTAAAAGCTGGAGACAAAAACACTGCATACTTCCATAGACAGTAGAGGGCTCGCCTTTCCCGAAACCACATAGCTGAAATCACCACTTCCAGAGGGTAGGTGTGCAAAGGCTTTGAACAGATAAGGGAAGCAGTTGAGAATCATTTTAAGACTCTTCTCAGTGCTGAAAGGGATGGGTGCAAAGAGGACATAAATGAATTTCTCAGTCATATCCCGAAACTAGTTAGCATAGATGATAATAATATGTTGTTGAATCCCATCTCGGAACAGGAAATCTCTAGAATAGTATGGTCCATGGAGCCTGACAAAGCTCCTGGGCCAGATGGATTTTCAATTCATTTTTATAGACTATGCTGGGAGATAATTAAATCAGACCTTTTGAGAATGATTCATGGATTCCTGAGGAAATCTAGGGCTGGAGGTGGAACCAATTCCACCTTCCTTGCCTTAATTCCCAAGGAAGCGAACCCTGGGTCTTTTGAAAGATATAGGTTGATCTCCCTATGCAATGCCTCTTACAAAATTCTGGCTAAACTCCTGACGAACAGAATCATACCGCTGCTGCAAAAATTAATTTCTCCAACTCAAGGGGGGTTCGTGAAAGGAAGGCACATCCTGGACAATGTAATCCAAGTCCAAGAAGCTCTGCATTCCAACCATTCCTAAAAAGAACAAGGTATGTTGAGCAAACTGGACATGTCTAACGCTTTTGACAGAGTTAATCATTCATTTTTGTACAAGTTTCTTTTATCCTTTAGTTTCAGTTAGGAGTTCATTAATCTCATCAAAGCCTGCATAGAAAAGTCTTGGATCAGGCCTTTGGTAAATGGAAGGCCTGCCAACTACTTCCTAGCCACCAGGGGATTGAGGCAAGGCTGCCCTCTTTCCATCTTCCTCTATATTCTAATGGTAGACTCCTTGAGTAGAAAGATGTCTTTTGAAAGACAAGTTGGCAGCATTCCTGGGATTCGAATAGAAAAAGGAATTGAACCCGTGAATCATGCTCTATTTGCAGATGACTCCTTAATGCTTGGAGGAGCTTCTTTGAGAATAGCAAATTATTTTAAAGTCATTCTCCAAAAATTTTGTAGCATCTTGGGAGCCCTTATAAGTGAGAGGAAAAGAGTTGTGTATGGATGGAATACAGATCAACACAAAATTGAGAAAATTGCAAACCATTTAGGCTTTGTTGGGGACGTTTCCTGGGAAAAAATAAAATACTTAGGCCTTCCACTAAGACTGGGTTCCAATAGAAATCAATTGTGGCAGGAATTAAAAGAAAAATTCAAGAAGGAAATCATTGTCTAGGGAGGTTTTTTGGCTCACCACAAGAGGCAAGCTCACTTTAATCAAATCTATTCTGTTGGTGCTACCCATTTTCCAGGCTTCTCTAATGCTGGCTCCAAGAGCAATCTCCGATCAGATTTTAAGTCTCATTCGTGATTTCCTGTGGAATGGAGGTCGTGGAAATAATAATTGATTTCATTTAATAAATTGGGACATTGTGAAGCGACCTCTTGTGGAAGGTGGATTGCAAATCAGAGACTCCACGCATGCCAATCTAGCAATGGGATGCAAGTTATTATGGCAGATCCACGCATAGCCTAGCCATCTAGTCAGCTAATTAATCAATATTAAATATCTCAATAATCATTCATTGAGGAAATTCATGGTGGAGAAAAATCCAAAAGGATCTTTGGCTTGGAAGTTATGTAGTAGAGGCATTGAACTTTTCAGATCCTACCTGTATTGGATTCCTGGCAACGGAAAAAACACAATGCTATGGAAGGACAACATTATGGGTCATCCTCCTCTTGCAGAAGTTAACGAAATCTCTGAGTTAAGAGCATGGTTACAGGCGAAAGGAATCCGGAAAATAGAAGACATCTCGGAATGGGACAGCCATGGGAGCTGGCAGCGATGGAAATTTCCTAGAACTCCAGAACATTTACAAATGCAATTGGAAATTATTTTTGAATCATCTTTGATTTCGCACTGGTCCACAAGGAAGAACAAGATTCCTGGGGCTAGGGTAAGACCGGGTTCTATTTGGCAGCTCAAGGCTACATTTAGATGCAAACTAGGAAGGAGTCGACTCACCAGGAATCATTTTGGAAGCAGGTTCGAGATAGCTTCAGCATCCCCAAAATTAATTTCTTCTTTTGAACTTTGATGCACAAAAAAATTCTGACTAGAGAAAACTTGTGCAAAAGGAATATAGTTGGTCCTTATCATTATGTGTTATGCAAATGCGCAAAGGAAACTTCTGATCATTTATTTATAGAGTGCGAGTTCATGAAGGAGGTCTGGTCCCTTTTCCTGCATGGGCTGAATGTTATCCCTCCATCTCAGGCATCGGTTGTCTCAATGTTTACCTCTTGGAAAGACAATTATCCTAAGATCACTAGCAAGTCTCTTTGGCTCTGAGTATGGATTGTTGTCTCGAAATATGTCTGCTGGAAGCTTTGGCTTGCCAGGAATGATATCATTTTCAACAATACAGATTGGTCTCCAGCAATGGTGGCTGCTCGAGCAAAGGGTTTGCTCTTAGAAACTTTGAATCATTTCCCCGTCAAGATGACAGTTCCCTTCTTATTAAAGAAAGGACGTGGTTGGATGCTTATTCCAGCAGCGTCAGGATCAAAGAAAATCCTCACCCAACTCAAAAGGAAAGATGGAAAATTCGAGATTCAGAGGACAACTTTCAACATTGGTGGAGATCCGAGGGCAACTGCATAATCTTCTTTGATGGTGCTTCAAAAGGCAACCCTGGAAAGTCAGGTTCAGGCGGGGTGATTTTTTCCTCGAATGGGAACAAAGCAGATAGTTTTAGCTTGGGGCTTAGTTAGAGAACCAACAACCAAGCATAAATTCTTGGCTTATTGAAAGCTTGTCAAATGGTGAGAGAGGAAAATTCAAGAGAAATCTTAGTCTTTGGAGACTCGGAAGTGCTGATAAAAGTGCTCAATAGTGAGAAAAAGCTAAAGGATCTAATGCTAAACAAGCTGCTAACTAGAGTAAAGAGAATTATGAGATAAATTCCCTCGGTTCAATTTTACCATATTCTCAGGGGTTTAAACAAGGAAGCGGACAGACTGGCAAATATAGGATGTACGTTGCAAATTGGGATGATAAGTATAAATGTTGATTTCCCAATCAAGGAAATAATCCCCTGAGTGGGAAAGATGTGCTTCTGAATTTCTAAAGAATGTATTTTGGTTGATTAGCATAGCCCAACCTGTTTCTCTCTAATAAAACATAATCGTTTCAGTTAAAAAAAAAACAATATGAAAAACAAATAACCTATCATCAAATTTTAAATTAAAGTTTGAAATTCCAAACTCACATGTAAGATGTACATAGAAGAAAAGAAAAAAGAAAATCAAAAAATTACAAAGTGAGGAAAGATAAGTGCTTTTGTGCAGAAACGTTTTGAACATTGACAAAGCTGGCTGAACACATTATAAAAGCAGTTATTCTGACACCATTTTAGCGGATTTTAGGGGAGAAGTATTGTAGAGCTAGATAAGTACAACGCGGGAGGACTCGCCCAAAGCATGGAGGAAAAAGGTTAAAGTGAAGAGGCGTAGAGGTGGATGATCGATCTAAGAGCAGAGGAGAAGAGTTGAATTGTGTGCGTAACGAGATAAGATGTACGAACTTCCAGGTATTTGGAAATCGAATGTTTTTTGCTTCACAATTTGAGATTATTTTGCTTCCTTGACATCTTCAAAAGGATAAGGAAACACACTAGTATAGATTGATGGTTAACCATTTAATTCAAATTGACTTCTTAGAATTCTTGAGCTTTATTAATGGGGGCTTTTCCAATAAGATGTTGTGACGGTTTAAGAGAAGATGATGTGAGCATATAGGTGTGACCTTCATGCTACAAGTAAGATTGATGATATTTAGCATGATAATAGTGTGCCAAGCCTGCTAATATGGAATTCCAAGTATTAAATCGACATAATCCAGAAGAGAAACATCACACACGACAATATCTCACAAATAGCCAATAACAAAGGTCACTACACAACGTTGGAGGATAATAAGATGAGGGAATTCATTTTGTACCCAACTGTGATGATATCGGGTCGGGTGTGGAGTGGCGGGAAGGTTAAGGCATTGACCAAGTCCTGCGTCATAATATTCCGTTGACCCCATTATGGAAGATAAGAGTGGCTAATTAATGTTTGATTTTCTAGGTCACTACACAACTTTGGAGGATAATAAGATGAGGGAATTATTTTTGTATCCAACTGAGTAGTGTGGAGTGGTATGGTGTGGAGTGGTGGGAAGGTTAAGGTGTCCAACTGAGTGGTGTGGGTGGTGGGAAGGTTAAGCGTCATGGGCCATAATATTCTTTTGACCTTCATTATAGAGGATAAGAATAGCCAATTAATGTTTGATCTGAAAATTATGGGTAAAAAGAGGTGTAACAGATGTGTTGGCTTCATTAGCGGTCATGAGGATGAGAGAGGAGTCCACTTTGGTAGGATTGTCTAGAGAAGCAAATACAGGAGGGAGAGGGGAATCTGGTAGCTCAACTTTGGTAAAAAAAAGTTTTGTTGGTTTGCACATTTTTAAGTGTTTGACATTCGATAGAATTATGAAAATTGGTCTTATGGAAGGTCTTCATTAGTGGTTATGAGGATGAGAGAGGGGTTCACTTTGCTAAGATTGTCGAGAGAAGCAAATACAGGAGGGAGAGGGGGATCTGATAGCTCAATCTTGGTAAAAAAAAGTCTTGTGAGTGTGCACATTTTTAAGTGCTTGACATTAGATAGAAGTATGAAAATTGGTATTGTGGAAGGCACTCCTATGGGTATTGTGAAGTGTGGAGGATAAGGCAGAGGTCACATTAGAATGACTAGTAGGAGAGAAACCATACCTGGACTGAAGAGATCAGATTCGAGGAGCCACTTTGCATTCCACCACCAAGGCTTAAAGAAACACCTTGTCCAAGGAAAAATGATCAAACAATTAAACTTCTCAATGAAAAACGATTAACAAAACAAATTAAATTTGACCATGAGTACATCTTCCAAATTAGAGATATGTAGGTGAATGCACAACTTGAAGAAGACCTCGACATAGGCATGTACTAACTGATCCAGTAGTTAGCGGAACTACAATCATTTTACAAGGAGATTTTGGAGATATGTTGAGGGATAGAATCATAGGTATCTTGGGTGATATAAGCATAATCTTAATGCATGGAAGAAGTCATCCCAAAATATAATGTAATTACGGCTGGTCTCTTCTATCTCTTTGAGCTCAATGACCAAGGATATATTCTCTAATTGGATATCCCACCATGCTTGCACCATGCCTTCCAATTGTAGGGTGGTGATTTGAAGTTTCATGTCCTCTATTATCTTAGGACATCTTTTGAAATAGGTGGACAGACTATGGATCTAAGAATCGACAACTTCTCCATTCTTTTTGTCCTAGTATTTGGGTAACTAAAGTGTGTATCCAATTGTATTTACATTGCAAGTCATCTATATTGTTGTAGATTGATTAGCTCATGCAGAGCCATAGCTAAATCATGGATTGGCATGTCCTCAATTAAGTCTCAAATGTGATTTATTTACAAGGCGATAAGACTTTCATCCATGCAAATGGATCAAAATGTACATGCGAGTGATGAGATGGCCACAAACACCTTGAGGAAGGTGCATTGAGAGTAGTAGTGTTGAACATCTAAGGGCATGGAACTATTGAGCAAGGAATCTATTAAAAAAAATTGAATAGATGGATGGCTTCCCATTTAGTCTTTCATGTTGAGTATTAGTGTGTTGAGATTGTCTCTTCTAATACCAATTGATCTATATGCAGATCTAAAAATTATTAGACATACATGGCACACTGAATCAACAAATAGATAAACAACAAGATCTTGAAAAAAATACCACCATTTTATTATGAAAAAGAAGTCATCTTTTATAAACAAAAATCTTTCTTATTAATTTGATTACAAATCATTTTTTATGGAAACAATAAAACATTATTTAGATATTATCTTCCTTTTCTAAATTGTCAAATTTATTTGCATGAGAAAAGTAAACCAGTATTTCAGAAACATCAAATACGTTGTTAAATTTTGCCTTCATCATTTTGAATTTCCGAAAAAAAAAATATGCCTTTCTTGATTTCCCACCAACTAATTCCGGATATTACCACATGGCTTGTTGGCTTTCAAGGTCGTCTCAAAACTAAGGCGTGGAACTTTGAAAGTGACCAATGTGAGTCTCATTGTTGAGGTGAGTACGCCTTTCTTGCTGGCATGCATCTCTAAAGTGATCAATGTTAAGTCTCATTGTTGAGGTCCCCTTAGTTTGACTAGCGCTATATATAGTTGAAGCCTGCACTCATAGTAAGATGTTTGAGTTGAACTATAACTGGAAAAACTATAATTTGCTTCTTTTCAACTAGATTGAAACTTGCAAGAACCATTGACGTTGATGAAAGAACATTTATCTGTCACCATATACTAACCTTAAACTGAATACTTAGGGCACGCCATCTTAGTGGCCACATTGTCCATGCAAAATGCATACACATTACCAATGATTTTTCCAATGTCATTTACTTCAAATCTTCTGTGCTCCCGGTGGATGTAGGATCAGGACGTTCCTCATGGTCAAACAGTACCAATCAACAATATGGGGTCCCTAGGTTTTGTGGCTTGTGAATCACCTACGGCATTGAATAAGGTAGAATCCCTGGACGTGGAAGTGCAGATTCTCCCACAAAAGCACATGAAGTAGTTTTGAATCGTTTATAAAGTGTTCAGTGATTCCCTAGATCAAAGCACATCAGCTAATTGGTGAATCGTTTATAGAAAAGTAGAAAGAGATCACCATGTGAAATGTTTTGGGAGTATTTTGCCGTTGTAGTGTCTAGTCAACCACTTATTCATTATCCATGATTTTAATCGCAAGAGCAAGATTATTTTAGTGAAATAAATTTCTACCATTGCCAACTAATAGTGCTATGAAAATGCGCTATCTAAACCTTATAAGTTTTAAGTTTTTAATTTGAATATGACACATTTTTTTTTGGGTAGATGTCTATTTTTATGGTTTAAAATTGGTTTTTAATTATATTATATATATTATATATATATAACAAATAAAGGAATTGCAGGGACTGTCAAAAGTGACAGCAAAAACATTTCAATTTTTTTGTAGAGGCAGTATTTGAATCATAGTTTTGATGGTGAAAATAGATTCAACGCCATCAAAAACTTCTAAATAACCTAAAATTATGAAATTTAACCAATTTTATTTGAATTGTCAAATTTTGTCAGGACAAAGAAACATAAACCTTAGAATACTGCCCAATGAACTATGGCCTATGAAAAAGGTATAGTGTCTAAACAAGTGACCCGATTTCCTTATAGTACCAGTTTCCCTGTAGCAACATGGTTCATCGTACATCGTTATCAGTGTCACCATCACCAGGGTGCAGGAGGAGCGATCTGACTAGCGACGAAGGAGAGTACGCATGTAGGAGGAGCCAGAGAGTCGGCGAAGCAGGAGGAATTGGAGAATGTACGTAAAGAAGAGAAGAAAGATGTCGAAAAATCAAGGTAGCGATGAGAGATGAGTGCTTTTGTGCGGAAGCGTATTGAAGGAACAGTGACAAGACTGGTTGAGCACATTATAAAAGCTGTTACTCTGAGACAGATTTATCAGACCTAGGGGAGAAGCATTATATAGGTGAACGAGTACAACGTCAGACGAGTCTCCCGAGACCTCGAGGAAAAAGATATAAGGGAATAAGCCTCGAACAAGCTTAGAGGTGGATGATAAAAGTAGAAGAGCTTCCCTCGTAAAACTTCAATAGGGTAAACACTAATAATTGACCATTCCGAGCAATCCGCTCCATTATCTAGCATGTACGTTTATAGATCGAAACTCAATGAGAAATTAAGGGACAACTAATTTCGAACCGGTGAATTTCAAATATATCCTCGCTGACAAGCGAAATTTTTTTTAATGATGGCCATTTGCTTATGGAAGTAGCCATCTTTCAAATAAAACATAATAGTTCAGGGCTATCATGGTATTCAAAATGTATTAGGGTAGGCGCAACAAGAATTAAGTCCAATCTAGGATATTTTTTAAATTGGAAAAGGACAACACTTAGAGATAGCAGAGATATGAAGAGTAAAATTCTATTTTATTTCAAGATTTTATATATATTCAAAAACTATAATATAGTGTATATGGTAATTTAAAAAACAAAAATTGTTGGTTCATAAAAATATTATTATTAAATATTTAAGATTTTAAAATAAATGTAACTAAAGCGCTTTATTCTTTGTACCATTCCATATAGATTTAGGTGTAAAACATGAAATAGTCTTTTTAAACTCCACTAATGCAATTTTTGTCAAACTATAAGAATTGCCTAGACCCTACTCATATACAGAAAAATGAAATTACCAACATTTATGTTAAAAGTCACTTGTTCATATAATCAACAAAGTAAGAAACAATACTATTTTCTTACCTAATAAAGAACTTTGAAAATGTCTTTTCATATTGTTCATGCCTTATTATCTTAAGAATAAAATAAGTTTTTCATCTTATTGGACTAAGGAATGACAACAAAAGTGGGTATTAAAACTAAGTAAAAGACAACGCCTAAATCCACTTGTGTTCTCCTCAACATCCCTCCTTTTCCACCATTGCAATAGATATTTTGAAAAAAAGAGAAAAAAGTTCATGATGGTATTTTCTTATCCTGAATAATGACAAGTCTTACGTAGAATGACTATTAATGTGCCTTGCAATCCTTACTCACAACTTTGTGGGTGTATTATATATCAAAATTTCAAACACCTTAAAACCCTTGGAAGTTAAAAATTAACGAATAAAAAGCTAGAACGGAGTCACAAACCAACCAGTATGAAACATAAACAACACTCAACAAAAAAAAAAAAGTTGATGTAAAGCCAACACTCAGAAAACTTGGAAAGAAAAATTGACACAAACTTAACATTGATCACATTTGCAAAGTAAAATATGATTCATAAGTGTTGAAATCCCAATTTGAAATGAGTTATAAAAAAATATTGGAAAAAATAACATTAAATTCCATTTACCATTTCCTTTATTATTTCCGCAAATAATATTTACAACAATATTATAACACAGTCTTTATAATGCATTATCTAAACCTTATAGTTATAACACGGTTTTATGATGCATGATCTAAACTAAGTAAATATAGCTTTGATAATAAACTATAAATACATAATATAAATTATGACTATGATTTTATGCAACATAATGTAGGTTGGAATGTTTTAAAATTTTGATACAATGATAGATAGACCTGAAGGTTTTCTATCCGCATGTCAAATACGAGCTAGGAGGTAAAAAACATGCTACAACCCATAAATTCCAAGCTTGCATGCGACTTTGCTCAGAATTCGGGCTTTCCTTTCATACAACTGTATGCTGCTTAGGATCATGACCTTTTGGCTTATCTCCGTTCACTGTCGGCCGCCCTACCTCTCCATCATCCGGTTCATGTAATGATGCATCTTCCCATTTGTTGACAATGGCATCACACTGTGTGAAATCATCATTATTCGAACTTGCAACCTCCGTGCAACATTCACATTCACGGATTATACAAAAAGCGTTGATCCGTCAACGTCACAGTGCGTGAAATAATCATTATTTGAACTTGCAACCTCCGAGCAACATTTACATTCACGGAAATAATTTGTAAACGGTGGGTTTATGCACTGTGCTCTCAACACGGTTGCGTCAACACGAAGTCTTTGTGTAATTGACTTGATCTTCAAATAAACATCATTTTTCAGGTTACAATACGCTAATAACAACGATGTTCGCATATAAATTTTATATTCGTTGAACATGAGGTGACAGGTAAAGACACACAGTGGCGGCCTTTCTGGTATTCTGCGGTGAAAAGCAAAAACTTCGGCAATTGCGAGAGGATGTTTACTCAATCTCTATAAGGCCGCGAGCAAGCTAGTTCAAGTCGTTTCAAATAAACTATACCCTGAATGTTTTCAATTGTTCATGCTCATCTAGCACTCTTACCATCCTTTGACTTTTATAATTATCAAATGATGCCAAACCTTACCGCATGGTTTGCTAGGGCTTTCAAGGGATGTCTCGAAAGTAAGACATCGAACTGAGTGAACGACGTAAGTCTCATTGTTGAGGTCATCTTAGTTTGACTAGGAGTTTGCACTCATTGTAAGATGTTAGAGTTGCACTGTATATTGAAGATGATGCTGTAAATTGGGAAAACTCTGAAATTTTTTGTTTGAACTAAGTTTAAAGGAAGCTTCAGTAGATGAAAGAATATCTATTTTTCATTTTATATTTTATAGTTTTTGGTAGATTTCTTGTGGTCTAATTTTGATTTGTGTTGTTTAAACTGGTTTTTCTGTATATATGGATTCAGCACTCTCAAAAACCCTAGGGACACTTAATTGAGAAAAAATCACGTATCAAACTTGTGATTTCAACAAAATTCTAAACAAATTTAATTAGAAAATAAACCAAGAAACTTTTAAAAAATAACACTTAAAATTACTCCCGATTTTAAACTCAAGTTATACCTTATACTTAATGGCACACCATCTTCGTCGGCACATTGTACTACTTACAAAAAGGATATACTTTACACATGCCATTTACTAAGAATCTTTGTGTTCCCGTGGATATACGACCCAAGACGTCCCTCGTCAAGAGTGCCAATGGGATCCTCGAACTTTTGTGACTTATGAATCATCCATTGCCTTGAATAAAGGTAGAAACTGTGGATGTGAAAGTGATCATCCAATCTCCAATCAAAGCACTTCACGTGGTTGGTGAATTGTTTGTGAAAAAATAATAACAGATCACCATGTGAAATGTTTTGTGAAGATTTTGCTGGTGTAGTGTCTAGTCAACCATTTATTCATTATCCATGCCTGGCATGTGAAATGTTTTGTGAATATTTTGCTTGTGTACTGTCTAGTCAACCACTTATCCATTATCAAAAATCTAAAGGATGGTTTCAATCGCGAAAGCAAGATTATTTTAGAGAAATAAATTCCTGCCGTCACTGAGACTCGGCACAAATAATTCCTTTTAGAGAAAAAAGCATAGTTCCTGAACGCGTGACCCCATCTCTTTATGTTACCGTTTTCCGTGTGGGATTGCCTGAGCAGGATGGTTCATCGTACCTCGTTATCACCACTACCTGGGAGCAGGAGGAGCGATCTGACTCCGTCGGAGAGTACGCGATCTTGGAGAAGCCAGAGAGTGGGCGAAGCAGGAGGAAATGGAGAATGTACGTCAAGAATGAAAGACTGAAAGTAAAAAAATAAGGGTAGTGAGGAGAGCTGAGTGCTTTTGCGCAGAAGCGTATTGAAGGAACAGTGACAAAGCCAGCTGAGCGCTTTATAAAAGCTGCTAGTCGGACACCGATTTAGCGGAGAAGTATTATAGGCCTCTCCCGAAACATGAGGGAACAGTGACAAAGTTGGCTGAGCGCTTTATAAATGCTGCTAGGCTAACACCGATTTAGTGGAGAAGTATTTTAGGACGCTCCCTAAACATGGAGGAAAAATATTTAACGGAAGAGGAGTCGAACAAGGTCAAAGGTGGATTATCGGTCCAGGAGCACGGGACTACATTACTTCAGTGAAATATTAAGTTAGGATCAGTTTTTGTCACATCCAAAGTTATGAGTCAACAAAGTTACAGTCTACTTACATAGTATAAGGTATATTTTGCAAAATATGAATTAGTCTATTCATATTCATTTATAAATTTGGTTCATATATGTATTTATATTTTCACATATAGATTGGCATATAAAAGGTGGAAAATATTTTTGAATGGTGTATATCAATTACATTTACTAATGTGATTGTGCTAGTCTAGCACATGTGTGGGGGTGGATTTGTTAACCATGTTTGAAGAGGATTGATAATTTTAATCATGGTTGACAAAGTTGACTGAGTTTGACCTCGGTCAACCATTACTGTGATAATGTATTAATGTTATATTGATTTAACAATGTTACATTGTTACATTAATATTATATTAATATTGACCACAGTGAACCAATGCCAACCATGGTTGACAATAGTTCATGTTAGATTAATTTTAATGTTAATGTTACAAAAATGATTAGCACGAGTTGACAAGGTAGACCACGATTGAAGAGAGTCGAGCATTCTTCGTCAAGGTAGTCCATGGATAACCAAAGTTGACCATGATTGATAATGATTACCATGGTTGACGAGGAATCGAGAGAAAAGATTATGGTTGACCTATGTTTACCATGGTTGACCACTGTTACATGGTTAAAATAATGTTACATTAGTTTTGACCATGGTTGACTATGGTTGATGTTACATTAATCTTAACGTTAATGTTACATTAATGTCACAAAAATGGTTAGATAAATGGTTGAATTGAGTTGATGGGGCTAACCATGGTTGGTATGGTTGACCGTGGTTAAAGAGGGTCAACCATTGTTTGTCAAGGGAGACGAAATTGACCTCAGTTAAACATGGTTCACAATGATTACCATGGTTGACCTCAGTTGAACATGATTGACCTCAATTAAACATGGTTCACAATGATTACCATGGTTGACCTCGATTGAACATGATTGACCTCAATTAAACATGGTTCACAATGATTACCATGGTTGACCTCGATTGGACATGATTGACCTCAATTCACCATGATTCACAATGATTACTATGGTTGACCTTAGTCCACCATGATTGACATTGATTACCATCGTTGCCTAGAGCTTACGGGGAAGATTATGGTTGACCTTATTTTACCATGGGTGACAAGGTTGACCAAGGATGACGACTATTGACTATGGATGAACATGGTTGACTGAGTTTGACCATGGTCAACCATAAATATAACAATGTATTTATGTTACATTAGTCTAACAATGTAAAATTAATATTGTTAGTTGTTACGTTGTTGCATTAATATTTACCATGATTGACCATTATCAACCATGGTTGAAATTGATTAATGCTGCATTAATGTTAATGTTACATTAATTGAAAGATAATACATCATCAACCACAGTAAACCCTATGACAATTGTGTTTTTTAAATACATTAATGTTACAAAAATGATTAACCATGTGCACAACAATGTTGCTCGTCTCATTTACATTAACGTTATAAAAATGGTTGACCATGTTGAACTGCATTTAAAAAAATGGTTTGACCATATTTGACCTTAGATTACTAGGGCTTCTCAAGTAGCCTATTGTATATGATCGTTGAATTTTGCTAACTAAGGGTGATTATGGTTGACTCTCGTCAACTATGATCAATACATGGTTGATTGAGGTTGTTTATGTTTGACCCTTGTTGACCACGTATGACCATGTTTAATGATTGTTGAAGAGGATCAACCATGGTTGACCAAGAGTTGATGAGGATTGGCCATAGTTGACCATGGTAGGCCATTGGTGACAACGATCAACATATGATTGATTATGGTTAATTATGGCTGACCACTAATGATCATGTTAACAATGGTTGACCATTGTTGAGTTGGTTGTCTATGGTTGAATTTCTAGCCCATGATTAACCACAATTTGCTTGTTCAACCACAAAAGATCTTGTAAGAGTATGGATGACCATGGTTGACTATGGTTGACTATGGGTGGACATGGCTAACCATGGTTGGTATTGTTTAAAATTAGAGGAATATGGTTGACCATGTGGATTGTGCTTAATAAAGTGGTTGACTGTGGATGATCCTAGCGGCCATGGTTGGTTATGGTGACCATGATTGAACATACTTTTATGTGATTTTCCATTGTTGACCATAATTTTCTATGATATATTATAGTTTCCCGGGTTAAAAATGGTTGATCATGTTCAACCATAAAGACCTTGATTGACCATGTTCGACCATTCTAGCCATGTTTAAACATGGATGTCTATCAGGAATTCTTAGAGCATAGATTGTTGTAGGTTGGCTATGGTTGACAAAATATGACCATGGTTGAAAAAGGTTGACTATGACTATCTAATTTGGTATATGGTTGAACATTGGTGACAATGAATGATAATGTTTGACCATGCTCATAATGTTTGACAATGTATGCCCATGGTTAACATTGTTTAACAATGTTTGACCATGGTTAACTGTATAAAACCATTTTTTACCATGTTTGGATATGGTTGACAAAGTTTGAGTATGTTGACTATGATTGATTATGGTTGATAATATTTTATATTTTGGATACTCTATGGTTGACTGTGGTGACTATAGTTAACCATGTTGACTATGTATTGATGTTGACTATGGTTAATCATGTCACAATGGTTGACCATTGTGACAATTAATGACCATTTTGGCATTCAGAATTTATGTCCATGTTTGATCATGTGGAGTATAGTTGACCATGCTTGAAAATGGGGAATATGTTAATGTATATGAACCATGGTGACTGCATAGTACAATGCATTTGTCGTTACTGTATACCATATGTTGTTTGGCACATTGCAAAGGTATTTATTGCTTGTCACATTTACTTTATTTAACCATGTTTGACCCTAGTTGATACGGTAAAACATGATTTAATATGGTCGACATATAGTTGATTGTGGGTGCAGATGGTTATTTAAGGTTGTTAGTGTTTCGTATAAATGACTGTGGCGAACCATGGTTGACCATGTTCAACCATGTTTCCCTTGGGTGGCCACTGTTAACCATGCTAACCATGGAGACCATTATTGAAAATGGTTTGACCATATTTGACCTTAGTTGACCATTGTTTTCCAAGTTTTCTATGGTGTACAATGGTTGGCTAGTGCTAGCTAAGGTTGATTGCTTTTTACTATGGTTGAATATGGTTAACTATGGTCAACACATGGTTGAGTGAGGTTGATTAGATTGGATGTTGTTGAAAATGGATGGCCATGATTGACAATGGTTGAAGAGGTTCAACCATTGTTTATGATGGCTGACCATGGTTAACAAGAATGATGAGGATTGACCATAGGTGACCATGGTAAGCCATTGGTGACAAGGACTAAAAATTATCAATTATGGTTAACTATGGTTGACCACTAATGATCATGTTAACTATGGTTCACCATTGTTGAGCTAACTGATTATGATTGAACTTATTTACCATGTTTGACCATGGTGAGCTTGTTTGACCATGGATGAGCTTGTAAGAGCATCACATATATGGTTGAGTATGGTTTACTATGGGTGAAAATTATTGACCGCAGTTGGCAATGCTTAATAATAGATGAATATGATTGACCATGTTCACTATACTCAATGAAGGGGTTGGACATATATGTTTTTGGATGATCATGGTGGAAATGGTTGATTACACTAGCCATGCTTAACCATTATTGAGTTGTTTCAAGCATGGTTGACTAAGTACTAGTAGGTTGACTATGGTTGAACATGTTTTATATGTTGGATATGTCGACTATGGTTGAATGTGTTGAATGTGATTACTATAGTTGACTATATTGACTATGTGATGATGTTGACTATGGTCAACCATCCTATGACAATTTAACATTATGATCGTGATTGATCATTTTGAAATTGGGAATTTATATCCATGTTTGACCATGTTGAATACAATTGGTCATGCTTGATAATGAGAAATATCTTAATGTATATCAGCCATGGTCAAACCATATTACAATGTGTATGTCATTATCATATGACATGTGTTGTTTGGCACATTGTGATGATATTTATTGTTGGCCACATTGCAATGATGTTTATTTTCGATGAAATTGCAACAATGTTGATTATTTGTAACATTATGACATTGTTTGTTCATCACACTGTGATGGTGTTTTTTGTTCATTAGATCGTAATGGAATTTAGTATTCATTTCATCATGAAGAAATGTAGTATTTATCACATTGCAACATCTTTTTTTGTTCATAATGGTGCAAAAAACTTTAAAGTTATTAAAATTGACTATGGTGGACCATCATTAACCATGCTTGAGCATGTTGCAAATGGCAGACCATATTGTCATCTATGGTTTTGTTGAACACATTTTGATGGTGGCTTATGTTTGTCACATTACAACATTGGAATATGTTTTCATTTTGCAATATTGAATTAGGTTGGTCACATTGCAAGATTGGGCTATGTTCATGACATTGTAATGTTGAGGTTTTATACATACATTGCAATAGAGGGCTTTGTATGTCACAATGTGAAATTAGGTAATATCCATCACATTGTAGCATTGGTATATGTTTGTCACGTGATGTCAGATTTTCTTATATTGCATCACATGTGGTGTTGATGAAGCATGAAGGGTTATGTTAAATGTGATGTGGGGACATGCTCATCACAATGTCATGTAGGTCGGTGTTTTCCACATTGTGACATCAAGTTTGTTCATCACATTGCAATATCATATTATTATGTATTATTGTTGTTAATATCAATGCTATTACATTAATGTTATTAATAAGATTAATATTGATAATAACATTGATATTAATAATAACATTAATATATTATAATAGGACTATTTATCAATATAATAATATCATTATATTAATTATGTTAATAAAGTATTTGTGTTATAAGTAATGTATTACTGTTATATGTATCATTGTTATGTTATTAATGATGTTACTATTCTTCTTCTTCGTTTTTGATTAGTATTATGCTTTATATATTATTTATTATTAATGATTTTAATAGTAATAATAATATTGAGTGATTGAGAAGGAGCATGAGGTTGAGCACGATTCCACAAACAACCTCAAATTACTACAAAATACATTACCTTGAGGAGGAAAGAAGAGGAGCCAATAGAGAACACTCCAACAGAGATTAAGCCAACAAAGAACACTCCAATAGAGATTGAGCCAACAGAGATAGAGGATGGGTCAATTGAAAGCCCTGGGAATTCTCCAGAAGGGTCACCAAGATCATTAGCACAGCCTTACAACTCACCTCTAGAAATCCCGATACATAGTTCGGAAATTGACCGCACACAGCAAGAAATATACGACTACATAGAGTCACTGGAAAGGAAGGCAACAACAAAAAAGGAAACAATACAGAGCCCTGGAGAAGGAAGCAACCAGGTGGATGAACAATCGGCCTCAAACTTCTTGAAGCAGGAAATCTTTGAACTAGAAACACTGAATTGATATCTTAAAAGTGAAAATCAAGCCCTGAAGACACAGAGTGAGATACAGATTGCCAAGAGTGACAATCTAATCCTACATCTAAGCTTGTGGTATAAGAAAAACAAGAAGCTAAAGAAAGAGAACATAATTATGCAAAGAGAAATAATCAGTTTGAAGTACAAAATTCTAATGAGGAAGCCTAGAATGCAAATCTTTGCCAAAAAAAAGAAAACATTGAAACATGGAGATGACAAACAAGACGCACAAGCAAAAGACAAGGAAGAAGTGCATGAGGACATACAACATCTCTAGTCCGGGTGAATGTAGAGTCTGAATATTTTCCTACAATGACATTGTTTTTTCCCAAAGATCCTCTCTTTTTCATATATATTTACCACTTAAATAAAGCCATATCTACTAGGTTTTGATGAAGGTATGCATTAGTATGTTTTCTTATTCATATTCAACATTATACCCTATTGTTTTAATTAAAGTTACAATTGGCTATTGAATCAGTCTGTTTCCACATCTAGTCTAGGATTCTGTAGTTCTCTTCATTTCTTGTGAGGTTCCACAGTTCCAGGTTAGTAGCGAAATGTGCGGATGGATAGAGGATGACTCCCTCATGGATACCTTCCTATCACTCAAAACTATTTTCCAAAAGAAGCACAGGAGATCGTGGTCAAACTCAAAGTCAATTGCTGGATTAACACAGAACAGAACCCGAGATCAGCTGAAACCTTATCGTTTAGCTTTCATAATAGCATAATGATGGTTTAACGATATAAGCTTAGATAGGATTAAGAGATATTAGGCTTAAAATCTTCATACAGTTATGCCAAGAGACCTATTATAAAGCTAATGGCCGCACTATTATTTGGGTGCGCGCCGAATGATATGTTTATGAACAGTTTGTGAATTTTGTGTGAATGGAATTGTTTTTTTTTTGTGCAAGCATTGTGTTGATTTGAAGCTCTAAATGCTATGTGGAGGGCCCCTACAAATAGTGGCAGGTTTTAATCAAATATAATATGATTTCCTTTAATTCTTCAATTGCTTTGTTTTGTGTGACAATGCTACATAATGATCTCGCGAGCGAATTGTTATCTGCATAAGAACTTTAATTTGCTTTATACCTAGTTTAGATTGTTATCTAATTTTCTTTATACCTAGTACTGCACAGTTCTTTCCTTTGCTTATTATCCAGTGCAATTTAAGTGTGTTCAATTTACAATAGAGATATTGCTTGGGTTACTTTGTTTGAGCAAAAATTGAACAAGCGAGAGGACCTCTCCTAAAAAAATTGAGTTCAACGGTATTCCTTCATAGCTGATAAAATAGGTTGCTTTTTTCACTTAGAGAATTAGGAGCTGCAACATAGAGATTTAAGTTCAAAAATCCCAAACAATCTAACACAAGAAAAATCACTCGCACATCATCTACAAACTAATTGGATAAGAGATTAATTCCTATAAAACTTAATCAACATCCCTAAGAATTACAACACTAATACAATTGAGAAACACTGCCCCATATTGAGTTTAAATCTTAACAAATGCATAACGACCTAATGAATAACTTCTAAGAACATATTTTGCACATCTACTTCATCAGTCTATGCACCCTAGTTGACAATTTATTATTGCCAATTCAAGGACATTGAATTGACCAAACTCTCTATATTCTCATGTTCCTTTGGTAGGACATCATGTTTAACAACATATTTCACCTCTCTAAACACCACATCGCGGATGTACACAACCTTCCTTGTTTCTGGGTTCCAAAGCTTATAACCGTTTAAACCATCCTTATACCCAAATAAGATGCACCTTTCAGATTTACTATCCAACTTGGTTATTTTCTCCTTTGGAACATATACATATGCATCACATCCAAATACCCTCAGATGTGAAAGAGAGGGTTTCTTACCAATCCATACCTCTTGTGGAGTCTTATCCTCCAACGCTTATGCAGGTGATTAGTTGACTAGGTAACATGTAGTCTCCACCACCTCTACCCATAATTCTTGTCCTAACCTGGCACCACTGAGCATGCTTATTGCCTTTCCCATCAATGCCTTGTTCATCCTTTCTGCAACTCCATTTTGCTAAGTTGTGTATGGAGTAGTCTTCTACCATTCCATACCACACTTCTTATAGAACTCTTCAAATTCCTTCTTGCAAAAATCTCCATCTTTATCTATCCTCAACACCTTTATCTTCTTCTCTGTCTAGTTTTTCACCAAAGCCTCAAATTCTTTAAACCTATCAAAGACTTCATATTTCTTCCTAAGGAAATGTATCAATGTATTCCTTGAGAAGTCATCTATAAATGATATATAGTACATAGAATCACCTAGTGATGGAACCGACGTAGGTCCAAACACATCACTGTGCATAAGCTCTAATATTTGTTTCGCCCTCTTAGCACTAGAGGGGAAACTCACCTTATTCTCCTTCTCATATACACAATTTTCTCATAAATCAATATCTAGAGATAAATTACACATACCTTCTACCATACCATTACCATGAAGTATTCAAAGGCCCTTCTCTCTAATATATCCAAACATTTGATTCCATAGCATGGTATTTCTCCAGAGACCACTAGATTTCCTGCTCCACTTTCAGGAAACACATAACTGTTGCACACATCAATAACAGTGCTACCCTAAATCTTGTACAAAGTTTCAATCTGAACTCCTCGCATCAAAAGCAGTTCTCTCCAAACCATCTTGCAGGTTCTTGAACACTATTTTTACGCTTATATTATCCATCTTGTTTACAAAAATCATGTTTCTCGCCAATGTAGGAATATGCAGAAAATTCAAAGTGTTCTAATCCTTTTGCCTTGAAACTTCAACTTGTCTTTTCCATGACTGACGATTCTAGCCTTCCTATCATCCCTTAAGATGACATCATTGTGATCATATTTATCATACTCACAGAACCACTCGCTGTGGGGAGTGAAGTGAAAGGATGCACATGAGTCAATCAACCATGCCTCATGATCTGTATGTGTACTTGAGGAAGAATCCAAGTACACATCCCCACCTTCATCTGAGGTGGTTTTTGCCTCTACAGAAGGAGCATCATCCGATCCCTTTCCTTTTTGAGGAGATTTAGATCTACAATCCTTTTTGAAGTGCCCTTCCTTTCCTCATTTCTAGCACACCTTTACAAGTTTTCCTCGAGATTTAGATCTCCCTCTAGATTTAGTTCTCCCATTTGAGGATTTATTTTTCCTTCTTCTATGGTACTATCCTCATACAGACATGGCATCACCATTCTAGCCCTCCATATTTTTCCGTCTCATCTCCTCTGATAGGAAGGATGAAACTATAACATGAAACAACAAGGCAGTGACATTGCTACCTTTTGAAAAAACCAGACTATCCCACGAATCTGGTAGAGAACATAAAAAACTAATGCACTTATCTTCATCTGAAATTTTTATATCAACATATAACATTTGGCTTACCATAGTATTAAATTTGTTCATATGATGTATCACTAAGTCTCCATCGTTCATCCTTAGGTTATTCAACATTTTTCGTAGGAACAGTTTATTCACCAGAGACTTAGATTAGTACAAAGTCCCTAACTTGTCCCACAAAGCCTTCACCAAAGCTTCCCATGGTACATTCAACATTACTGAATCTGATACACAACTGTATTGTGTTTTTTTCCTTCTGATCCAACCTTGCCCAGTCTTCAGCTGACATTGTTGTTGGTTTATTACCCAGATCTACTATGATCCATTGATCTTTATCCATTAGTAGATCCTCCATCTTGAGTTTCTACAACTCAAAACTCTAACCATTAAATTTCTCGATCTTTATCTTTCCAATACTCATCATCTTCTTTCACCACACGAATCGATCCCACATATCTCTCACTGAATAGGATCTACCATAGGCCTGAGAGAAAGCCCTCAGTAGCAAAGGCATCCCCTTGAAGCCAAAACAACTATGATACGAAATGTAGGTTTTAAGCCTGTACAGAAATTACCTACAGATGAATTCTAAAAACAGAAAATAAACAATGGCGAGAGCATAAAACATAAAACTGATATACAAAGATATTTCCCCTCAATCCCAAAATGGGGCTACTAGATTGATTTTTCATTATATTCCTTTCAATGTTACGATACATATATATACATGTTGAAGCGAACCCCAATACATTAACCCTGGATTAGAACATAACCATAGTTCCCTTGACTAGATCTAGAAAAATATCATGGACAAAAAACCATCATGCCCAAAACCATGTGTGAAAATGATGCACAAAATCATATCTAGGTTCACCCACCTAATATAGAGTCCAAAAACAATTTCCCCAGGGTGCTGCCCCGGACCCCGTAGAGGGGGGTTACTACCCCACTCAAATCCCCCAACAAGGGATGTTGATGCACCTTCCATAACAAATAGGGGCTGACTATCACCCCCGTTGCGACCCCCTACGTGTGGGGTTAGTCATGGAAAGAGTGTAACACGCACCCAACAGAGATGAGTCTCTCGACATCCTGTAATGTGTCACGAAGCCAAAGTGGTCTCTTCCTGGTAGTGGGATCACATGCAGGATGATTCAAGGGGTTCATGGGCTCCATGGGATCGTAAAAAATGTCTCTCTTGGATTCTGGAATGAAAGGACCTTCTAGAATATACATATCATAATTTTCCTTCGGAGGAGGAGGCATAGGAAGGTCCCTTGCTTTCCCATGGGAAACATCTTCATCGAATGCCACATCCCTGCTAATTTAAACCTTCCTTTGACTGGGAATATATATTCCAAATGCTTTGGAATATTTACAATATACAACAAGTGTACCTTTTCCACCATTGGCTTCCAACTTGTTTCTTTTTCCTTTCGGCACATGGAAATATACAGGGGAGGGGGGGAATATACAAAGGTGACAAATGTCAGGTTTGATACTTGTGAATACTTATTCAAGGGTCTTGTTGTCCAATGCTTGATGATGCACCCTATTTTGAACGTATATTGTGTATTTATTGCTTCTCCCCAAAGGAAATTCAACAACTTTTAATCGTTGAGCATGGCTCAGGAAGCTTCTACAATAGACCTGTTATTTTCTCTTATCGAATCCATTTTGTTTAGGATTATAAGGAACATTCATCTCTTTCTTGATTCCTTCCTTCTTGAAAAAATCTATGAATTCATTTGAAATGTACTCTCCATCGTTGTCATACCTCAAGATCTTAATTTTCTTCCCTGTTTCATTTTCAACCAAAGACTTGAGGTCTTTGAACAAATTGAAGGCCTCATCCTTATGCTTCAAGTAATATATCCAAGTATTGCTTCAAAAATCATCTATGAATGTAATTTAGTAGAGATGGCCACCAAGTGAATATAATGGCATCAGAATGCAAATGTCTGAATGAATGAGATGGAGGATGTCATTTGTATTATTATCACTAAAGGGGAATACTCCTCTTGCCTTCATTCCATTGGAACATACAAAACATGGCCCATCATGTTGATCTTAAACATAGGGAATTCTAGAGACCAATTTCTTCAATTTCAGAAGAGAATCATAATGGAGATGAGCCAATCTACAATGCCACAACTCGCTTTGATGATTAGTATCATGGACCATTGTTAGAAGGGGTCTTCTAGTGACTCTATAGATTCCTTCAAATATAGATCCCAATGCAAAAGCATCTCTCATAGGGGATCCCACTGGAAACACTCATTCCTTTGTCTTCCAAGCAGATATAGAAAACAAATTCTTCTTCAGCCCTAACACATACATCACATCATGGAGAAAAATAAACTCCCTAGAATCCAGATGAAATTTAATAGACCAAAAGCCTTTAATGGGTGAGTGGAGTTGTCTCCAAGGATAATCTTCAAACTTGACTCCCTTTCCAAAAAATTAGACATAAATTCCTTATACCGAGAGAAATGATGAGAAGCCCCACTATCAACCAACGAACTATCCAAAGTATTCGAAGGAGAGGAACTAGAAAGTGTAGAAATAAGAATATATCAAATTGATTTGCAACATTACTTTCATAACTGGTATTTTTTTACTTCTTTTGAGGATGGTGGTCTTCTTCATAATCACTCAGAGCATCTCTTATTCTTCTTTCTTCTCTTCCATTATGATCATTCCTTTGATCATATCCTCTTCTTTTGTTATTAAACATGTTATTCTTTCTTCTAATTTTGTAGCATGGATCATTTTTTTCTCATCGCAATCTCGAGCATAGTAACCTTTCTTGTGACAATTGTAGCATTCAATGTGAGATAATTCCTTATCTCTTCCATTCCTTTTATTTGAATTTCAACGAGGAGGATTTCAAGAACTTTATGGACCTCCTTTTCATTTATTTTTCTTGTTATGAGTGGCAAAAGAAACAGGTTCTCCTTCTTTGTGATTTTGTATCCTGCCTCTTGAGATCATCCCTGAATAGTATTGAGCGAGTTTTCCAACAAGCTCATGAAATGATAGGAAAAAAATGTTATTTCTTATAGTGGTAATGTAGGTTTCCCAAATAGGAGGAAGATCTCTAAGGGTTACCACCACAAACTCCCTATCAGGTACGATCTCCCCAACTCTTTGCAATTTTTCTCGAAGACGAGATATCCTCATAATGAAGGATTTCAAAAAATCTCCTGTATTCATGTTCATATCTTTAAGTTGAATTTTCAAGGAGCTAATTGCATTCAAATTGTTGACTCCATACATGGCAGCTAGCTTATCATACATATCCATTAGAGAAATTTTGAGGTCTAAAATGGGCCTCAAAACAAAAATGTATAACTAAAATAAACTTTATAAGAACCAATAGGATTCAAGATGATGATGTCAACCATGGGTTATGATTCACCATTTTTGGAGTAAAAAAGTAAAAAGATTAAAATAAAGAAATAAAGAAATAAAAAACACTATTTTTTCAACTCGCAGTTTCAACTTATCTCTGGTTTTACTCAAATTTCAAGTGGGAGCATGTGTTGGATGCATAGATTAATTCTTCATATAAGGATTACCCATGTTGCATACTTTCAATGGACCCTTCTACATGAAAAATATGATTACAATAACATTTTTTCATGTATTTCTTATTTTTCGTGTAGCAGGGTCCATCGAAAGTATGCAACACGGGTATTCCTTAGATGAGGAATTAAATTATTCATCCAATGATTTCTTTTGCTTGAAATTTGAATAAATCCATAGGGAGATAAGTTGAAAATACAAGATGAAAAAAGTATTTTTTCTTTTTTCCCTCTAAAATTTGATGATGTAATGTAATCTTATTTTATAATGTTCCTTAGGATGCCCATTTTAAACCTCAAAATTTCTCTAATGCTTAGACTTTTTCAAATTTTCAACATATGCAAGTAAATGATCTTGTAAACCATAAGCTATACTTTTCTTTTCTTTTAACTCACCTTTCTTGTACTTGTTATTGGCATCAATGGAAGCATTCTATGGAGGGTCGGGAACTTTTCCTTGTATGTATTCCCAAACATCATTGCATCAGCTATGATTTGCAACTTGATCTTCCAAGCAGAAAATTTAGATGAGTCACCCAACTTCTCATCTGCCTTGAAGTAATAGGTTGAACTCTTGACTTGATTAGATAAGATCCTTCAACTTTTTCAAAGATGATTGCTTCAATTTTTGTTTCCTTTTGGCTTGTCGTTAACCTTAGCTCTGATTCCATGTTAATTTTACCATTTTTCTATGTTGTTTCAATTACTTTAGCCCAAGTCAATTATTCAATTAGAAATATTTAAACAATAACTAATATTTCTAATTATCAACAATAAATGAAGATAGAATAGTAAATGCAATTACAACAGGAGACAATCAAGACATCAATGAGAGACAATGATTTGGTCAAATACTAGGGAAAACCCCCACACCAAGGGGAAAACCCTTTGAAGTTCTTCTTCTATTAGATTGTCATAAAATGTTCATCAACGAGTACAATGAGACAAAACTTTCCAACAAAAAAAATCAACCAAACAACATTATCCAAGATATGAGCCGAGTAATAATACTGATTAGAGCAACATTCAAGTGTGCAATCAACTATTCAGATCTGCGGTCAACTATCCCTAGAAACCGTAATTCTCAGTTGCATGGAACAAGTGTTTATGCATGCAGATGAAGCATTTTGACTACATGGATAGGTTTGTGTGAGTGTGGCTAGAGCCGAAAATTTCCTGTGACAACCCTCTAGTTGTGAACCAGAAACCCTAATTCACACGTGTGAGCTTGAGACCCTGCAATTTCAGACCTATATGAACTAAATTCTACAAAACCACTTCAGACCTATGTGAACCAATCCAAAGAAGAGAGAAGAAGAAAATGGTTGGTATTTATGCCAAATGAGGGTCACTTGACTTGTATTTATAGGCTTCCAAGGGTGTCAAATTTCCTTTTAGGGTCGACCTATGCTTTTGTGCACATGAGGGCTTCACTTCAAAAATACACTTTCCCTTGTCCAAATCATGTGCTTCAAAAGTAAAAAATGGTCATCTTGCAGAGAGGAACCTAGTACCACGATTTGAATTTGTCATTGAGCTGCCAAATTAACAAAATAAAACTAGGTAGATTGCGGTCTATCTCATGAAGATCGGCCTCATTAAAGCTTATGAATGTGTGGACTAGAAAATGATATGGTTGATCCTTCATAAAATTAGTCTTGGCTTATTAATGGTTGAGTGGAATATGGCTTTCATTTCAGCTATAAACTTTGTTGTCATTATTAATGGTTTTTCTACATAGTTCTTTAGAGCATCTAAAGGCCTCCGACATGGTTGTGCCCTATCTCCCCTCATGTTTCTGATTGTAATAAATGGTTTAAGTAGGAGAATTATGGCAGAGTTCACGCGTGGTAATATTTTTTGTTTCATGATGTCTAGGAATATTCGTCTTAGGCACTTGATGTTTGTAGATCATGTCCTTATGATTGGGAAATTCTCAGTCTTAGAGTGAAAAGCCTTTCACCAGATTCTTTCATCTTTTGGTGAAGCATCAGGTTTAGTTATAAGGAAGACTCATAATTGATCTCGTTAGATCTTGAGGATGTTTCAACATAGGAGATTGCAAATATATTTGAAGTTTAGTAAGTCCCATTGGAGGGAGGATTTAGCTATCTAGGGCTTTTTATTAACTGACTAGATATGAAGTTAGAGATTGGGAGTGGATAATCAAGAAATTTTAGAAGTTGCTTTTATGTTCCCATAAGTGGCTATCGATGGAGGATAGACTTGTATTTATCAAATCGGTTCTACAAAGTATAGCCATATGTTGGATGCACATTTACAAGTTGTCGAAGGAGATCACAAATCAGGTAAACTCCATTATAACAAATTTTCTATGGGATGGGATATGAAATAGAAGGAAAATCCACCTTGTGTGCTTTGGGGATCTGACTAGAGAGATGGATTCTGGTGGATGGGGTATAAAGGATTTAGAATGCCTAAATAAGGGTTTGCTATTAAATAATTTTGGGAGAGTCCTATGTGGAGCATCCTTTGACAACAAATCATTAGAGAAAAATACCTCAAGAAAAAAGGGATGATTGAGTGGATTAGAATAGGGGCTCCAAAAAAGAAAGTGGATTTTCATGCTTGAATGAACATGTTGAAGTTAAAAAAATGACTTCTGGGAAATATGAGTTGGGAGGTTGACACAAGGATGAAGGTGGATATTGGCCTAGTAGTGATAAAAGGTATGAATGGAAACAACTCTCTATCTTAACCATTGTTCTTTTATCTACATAATCATGTTTTTGTCTTTCTTAGTGATATTTTCGTAAACCAAGGAAGAAGAATGTAAGGGAACTCTTGGTTGGAGGCTAAGGAAATTGGCTTGCCCAGTCCATTAGTGGTAGAATCGAATGAATATATTCTTCAATTATGTTTGGTATGTATTACTACTTCAATAGAGGATGGTTTTATGTCATGGAATGGAGTATATGCTAAAGGGAATATTCATGTTAAAGACATACACTCCTACATATCTCAAGGCCACAATGTTAGATAATCCACAATTTGGTTCCAAAAGACTTGGAAGTGGGACATCCACTAGAAGCTAAAATGTATTATTTGGTTTTTTTCACAGTTAAATCCTTACATGTGATAATCTATTGGAAATAGGATTTCAAGGTCCTAATAGGTGTGAATTTTGTTGTGAGAATACATAAGATCTAGATCACCTATTTCAGTTGTGTTCTTTTGCATCTTCTATTTGGATTGGGGTCTTACATATGCTTAATTTTTAATGCCTCCTAGGATAGAACTTCCATTGATAAGTGCCTTTCACAATGGTTCATATAGTGTAAGGAATACAAGGCCCTTCTCTTCTATGTCATGTGGGGAATATGGAGGGCTAGAAATGCTCAAATTTGTTTATCATTCTATGTCAGATGTGAGGAGCATAGTTATAAAGGTTTTGGCATACTATTTGGAATTTTCCTCGTTGACGAAGATGGATCCAAAAATAAGTGTTTATTTAAGGGAAATCTAGGGGAATTCCCCAATAAGTTTTTCTGATGGGTCCTCTTCTTCTGGTACATGTGGATATCATATGTACATTGTTTTGAGGCCTGGATAGTTTATCCAATTTAGATGGTTTAGTGGAAAGGGTACCAACACTAGAGAATAACTTCTTGCATTATGCGGGGTCTTCTTTTGTGTGAGATGGCTGGGGACTCTAAGGTTATTATAGACTGGGTTAATAAGAAGAATTCCCTTGAGTCCTATGCGCTCTTGAGTTGGATGTACACAACTAAGAAGGTCATTCAGGAATTTAAAAGGATTTCCTTTAGTCACATTTATAGAGAGCAAAATCAAGTGCCAAACAACTTATCCAAAAGAATTTATAGAGTAGAACCAAGCTTGATTAATTTCTTAGCCTATGAAAAAGAAAATTTTCAACATACAAGGTGAATCTAGATTTGAACGTTGGATGGTGTTGCTTTTTATTTTTTGTAACTACCTTGTGATTAGATTATAATATAACAGATTCATATTGCAAATATATGCAATCATATAAGACTATAACAATTTTCTGATTATTTTGTAATGTCTTACAAAAATCGATAAGAGCACGAGAGCAGAAAAGAAACGGAACAAGAGATGGAAAAGATAGAAGTGATGAACAAGTTTTTTTTGGGTGATAAACAAGATGAAACTTTTGTGATAAACAAGATGAAAATGAATATGTAATTTTTTTTTATTAATGAAAGAATGTTTTTTTCTTGTTGAAATAACCCATCAACACAATTAATGTATAAAAAAAAATTTATTAGATTAACAAATTTAATTCAAATATACTTATTACATTTCCGGTCCACAGATATTTATTTATCATTAAAATCTGGATGAGTCATTAGTGTTTATAATAACATTTATAGATTAAGATATAATCACTACTTGTACTCAGTGAAAAATTAACTTTGGAGTAATTTTCTACATGAGCATTAAGGTGTCCTTCATCACACGTGAGGCTTCCTTCACCACGCCGTCTAAGAACTCGGGATCTTAGGCATTGTTCGACGTGCTTAGACCGTATCTTCATGAGGCTGTCACCTACCATAATTCCGTCATTATTTTTTTGAAAACATCGTTGTAAAGAATTTAAAGCATAGTTACGGAATCAAAATACAATCTCAAATTGATTCTATACGGAAAGTTCAATTTTCACAAAATTCGGAACATAACTCTAACTTTTAGAAAACAAAAACAAAATGTTATTTAAAAAAATATTTACAGAACTTTTATATGTTTTTTTGTTGCTTTCCCGTGATGACAATGTTTTCTCTCGTTTATTTTAATGTTCAATTTTATTGGCCTAAGCAAAGGAGGCATGCACATTGTATTACAAGTCAAAACACGAAAGGGTCCACACCCTAATCTCGATTACTTTTTTTTGTTTTTCTTTTCTAATTCAAAATATCTACTTTCTGTACATCGTCTACTTTCTGTACATCGTAGTGGTTTTTGGGGATTTCGATTTCGATAACATGTAAGTAAAAGAATTGACAATAGGACACCTGATCCATTCTATTGATCACACAAGACTTGATACTTACAATAAATCTAGTGAAGGTTATTTAACATTTTCGACTAGTGACTCACCTAAAATATCTTGACATGTAACCACACACTAAAATTCATCTATCACTTAACTCGACTTGACTCACCACTCCAACACTCAACTCTCAACACTTAGTTAACTGACTCTCTATGTTTAGCCAACTCCTCATGCGAGAGTAATTAGTTTATTTTAACACTCCCCTTAATTATGTTTGCTAAACTAAAACATGATTCATGATAACTCAAACATTCCCGTGAATCTGTCTCAGCTAGGCTTACAACTCCCATGTTTCTTCTATGAAACTCAAACACATCTTTTGCTAATGACTTAGTAAATATATCAACGAATTGATCACTAGATTTACAAGGCTTCAAGTGATCTTCTCCATTGCTCACAAGTTATGTAATAAAGTGATATCTAGTATCAATATGCTCGCTCTTCAGATGAAACACACTATTCTCGGATAATGCAATTGTTGAGGTGTTGTCACAATATATTATTGTTGATCGTTGTTGTTTATTCTTGAGTCCATCAAATTCTATCCTTAACCACACTTCTTGACATGCTGTTGGTGTTGCTGCTACATATTTTGCTTCTGTTGACGAAAGTGTCAAAATGGGTTGCTTCTTAGATGCCGATGAAATCACACCTAAACCAAGATGGAACACAAAACTAGAAGTGCTCTTCCTATCATCCAAACTTCCTACAAAATCACTATCTGTGTATCTAATCAAATCCTTCTTTTCTGTGCTTACATACATTATGCAACAATATCTAGTTCTTGCTATGTATCTTAGAATTCTTTTTCTTGCACACCAATGTGTGCCTTTTGGAGTCTCCATAAATAAGGAAATCAAACTCACTCCTTGCATGATATCCGGTCTTGTAGCTGTAAGATACATGAGGCTGGAAATCAATCTTTTGAATAGAGTTGGATTGACATCTGATCCTTCATCATCCTTGCTTAACTTTGCACCTGTTGCAACTGGTGTAGGGACAAGTTTGCAATTTTTCATCCTAAATCTTCTCAACAAATCTTTGGCATATTTAAACAAATAAAAATTCCTTTTTTTTCAGATTTCTCAACTTCTATGACAAGAAAATATTCCATGAGACCAAGATCTGTCATCTCAAATTCTTTTGTCACGGTTGCCTTAAATTCATCTAACTCAAACCACTTGTAAAAAGCATGCCATCAACATATAAGCAAACAATAAAAATTTGTCCATGCTCATTTACCTTTGTGTAAAAGGTAGGTTCAATGTTACTTCTGTAGAATATATTCTTAATCATGTAGTTATTGATTATGCTATACCAAGCTCTAGGCGCTTGCTTCAGTCCATAGAGCGCTTTCTTCAACCTGTAAACTTTCTCTTCGTTACTTTCAACTTCATATCGTGGAGTTTGTTGCACATAAATTTATTCTTCTAGAATTCAATTCAAGAAGGTTGATTTCACATCCATATGATATACTTTCCACTTGTTCGGAGTTGATGTTGCTAGAACTGCTCTTATAGTATCCAATCTAGATATCAGAGCAAACGTTTCTCCAAAACTCTATTCCCGGTTTGCTGCGGGAATCCTTTTGCTACAAGTCTAGCTTTAAATCTATCAATTTCACCTTTCTCATTCAACTTTGTCTTATACACCCACTTTACACCAATGAGATTTTTGTCCTTTGGAAAAATCAACCAAATCCCATGTATCATTCCTTTCAATAGCTTCAATTTCTTCATCCATGGCTTGCCCCCAATTTTCATATCTGATTGCTTCTTCAAACAAGGAAGGATGGAATGACAACAATGAAAAATTTGAACTAACATCCAAATCATCATAAATATCTTTCAGACTTCTCATTTTTCTCTTACCATTGTTTGATTCATCACCTGATTAATTGTTAAGAGAACCTCGATCTGTAGATCTGCTTGAAGATCCATGCTACTCTGAAAATCTTGGAGTCCTTGTTGGTGTGTCTCTATTTAATGTCTTCACTTATGATTCTTGTTGCTCCTTTTCTACTACATCATCTTCTTCCATCAGTGGCACTTGTGCATCAACTATTTTTTTCTATACTACCATTCCATGACTCTTGTTCTTTGAAAACAACATCTCTACTAGTTATGCTCTTCTCGGTGACATGGTTATACAATTTGTAAGCTTTTGAAATCTCACTATAACAAGTAAATATGCATTTTTCACTTTTATCATCCAATTTGCCTATTCATTCTTTAGGCACATGTGCATAAGCTACACATCCAAACACTTTGAGATGAGATACACTGCAAGGTATACTTGACCATGCTTTTTCTGGTACTCTGTCGCTCACACTCTGTGTAGGAGATATGTTGATCACATAAATAACACATGCAACTACTTCTGCTTAGAACTCATTAGACAAGTTTTTGCCTTTCAACATGCTTCTTAGCATTTTCATAATTGTCATGTTCTTTCTCTCTGCTACACCGTTCTGCTGCAGTATGTATCTTGTTGTAAACTGTCTTATGATTCCATGTTGTTTGCAGTAATCATTGAATGCCTTTGAATCATATTCTCCACCACGATTTGACCTCAATACCTTGATCTATCGATCACTTTGGTTCTATAGTAAGGCTTCAAACTATTTCAACTTTGCAAAAGTTTCAGACTTATTCTTCAAGAAGTAAACCCAAGTCTTTCTACTATAATCATCAATGAAAGTGACGAAATAACAACTTCCGCAATCGACTGTGTCCTCATAGGTCCAGACAAGTCTATATGCACTAGCTCAAGAGGTTTCTCTTCTTTGTATGCAACACCCTTTGGAAAAATTTCATGATGTTGCTTTCCCAAGATGAAACACTCATAGTTACTCTCAGATTCTTCGATGAGAGGTAATCCTCTGACCTTTTGTTTCTGCTGCAATAATATTAAACCATAAATGCAAGTGTCCAAACTGAAAGTACCATAACCAATAATCATCAGAACATGCAACTGTAAAATAATTGACCTAATCACTATAATTCATAATTAGAGGAAAGAATCTATTCCTTGTCATCCGCACCTTCACTATCATTTGCTTACTTGGGGGTTTGTCATATATAGCACATTCTTGACCTTGAAGGATAACTCTGTATCATTTCTATGTCAATTGACCAACACTAATCAAATTATGTTTGAGACTAGGAACATAATATACCTTTGAGATTGTCTTTAGCTCCACCTGCTTGGTCAGAATGTTGACCAGTGCTTTGCCATCTACATCCACAGTCTTGTTAGTCCCCAGATTTTCCTCTGTTTTCATAGATTGATCAAAAAATTCAACTAAATTCTTATTTCCTGTCATGTGGTTACTGCAACCACTATCTAATAGCCACACATTATCAAAAGGTTCATTCATGGTATGGCAAGCTAGGAACATGGAGTTAGTACTCTTTGTAGTGACAATAGCTCTCTGGTTCCATTGATAAGTTATCTTCTTCCTGCAATCACGAGCATAGTGACCAAATTTATTGCAATAATAACATCTCACCTTTGATTTGTCAACTCTTTGATTATTATTGAAGCTTCTATAGTTGCTTCCACTTTCATGTTCATGTTCTTCTCAACCATCTCTTTGACCACCATATCTTCCGTCTCATCCTCTGCCTCCCGATCTACTTCTCCCTCGACCTCTGTCTCTTGAAATAGAAACCTAAATTTTGAAAGTGGTCTCTAAAGTGGAATCCTTATTTCTGTTTATCCTTGCCTCATGTGATAGAAGTTATCCCATCATCTCATCAACCGTTAATGATGCCAAATCCTTGGCTTATTCTATGGTTTCTACCACAATATCAAATTTGGTAGATAAAGATCTGAGGACCTTCTCAACCAGTATTTGATCTTTAATTTCTTCACCATAATATTTTAACTGATTTAAGACAATTATGACTCAATTCATGAAAGAGTCGATGTCCTCTGTCTCGTTCGTCTGTAGACTTTCAAAATAGCTCTTAGTACTCTGCAACTTAACAATATTGACTTTGGTCATACTTTTATAGTTCGTCACCAAAGTATCCCATGCTTCCCTTGTTGAAGAAATGATCATAATCTTCTGGAACACTTCTTAGTCCACTCCCTGCTGGATAAGTTGCAACACTTATGCATTATTCTTCTTTCCTTTCTTCCATTGTTCCCTGTCTATTGAGAGATCGTTTTGTTGCTTCATCCTTAGGTTCTGAAAACCCAAGGTGGACGTAATCCCAAACATCATGAGCTTGCAACGTGGTCTCCATCATAATGGCCCACACATCATGATATTTCCCTATAAATGATGGAATCTGGAGCTGGAAATTTGAGAAAGACATCTTTCTCTAAAAATTTCTCTTCAAGTCCACATGGGGTAGCTCAAGCGGCAATGGCCGTGGAAATGAAGTCTCACCGAACCGGAAGTCTTGGGTTCAAATCTTGGGCTACCCTCCCCCGTGAGGGTACCTTTATGACAGTACAATCGAGAGTCCCACCTCAGCCTCAAAAAAAAAAAAAAAAAATTCTCTCAAAAAACCTAAAATTTCTCTTTCCCATAATCCTTTTTTGCCTTGTAAAAAATTTACAAACCCCTTTCATAAAACCCTTATTTATTTATTTTTATATAAAAATATTTTATAAAAAATATTTTTATATATAAAAACAAAAACTTATAATAAACCCCTTTATAATGATTTCTCTTTTGGAAAAATCCTTTTTTGTTTTACCACGCCTTTATATAACATTTAAAAAACAACCTTATGTAAACCTTCACGTGAACCTCATAAATTTTTTATGGAAAACAATAACGTAAACCTTATTACTCCCATGTGAGTTTTAAAACCTTTGACTTCGCAATTTTTGGTTGATTAACGCGCTTCTTGTGAGGATGTTACGCTATTAACACCCTGCACGATCGGGAGCACGATGTTAATAATTTAGCGCTTCAAAACTTCACGGAACCTGCGTGCCTTGAAATCACATTAAGTTCAACACTTGTAATGCAATGTTCCACCGGCGTGTGTTATAATGCCCTGTGTATAACCTACAAGGTGTGTTGTGTTATAACACTAACCATGAGAAAAAATATATTTCTCCTCTCACACAACTGTTACTAATCTGTTCTCCCTAATTTTTCTAACCTCACTCTTATACAAATTTGTTCGAAAGGTGGAGGAGACAAAACACAAATTCTCTCAAAACACATGAGATGTGGCTCTTCTATTGATCACACAAAACTTGATACTTACAATGAACCTGGTGAATGGTATTTAACCTTTCCGACTAGTGACTCATCTAAAATACCTTTACATGCAACCACATGCAACCATACACTAAAAGTCTTCTATCACTTAACACTCAATACTCACTTAACTGACTCTCTAAGTTTAGCCAACTGCTCATGCGAGAGTAATTAGCTTATTTTAACCTTTCAGATTATCTACTTTCTATAAGTTGTAATGGTTGTTGTGGATTTTGATTTTGATAGCATATGAGGAAAATAATTGGTGAGAGGACACCTAATCCATAGCTCGGTTCATCCACCTCTTAACCATGCTGCTCACTTGATCCTTCTAACAGAGACATGCTCTCTCTTGTTAGTGGGAATGAAATGATCTCTCACGTTTTTGGGAATCCTAGGAATCCTCTCCCTCCTTCTTGACTCCGATTTCTGCCCCCTGCACATCGGTAAAAGTGAAAGTAATAAGAAAACAAAACCAGTAGAACCAGGCCTCGTATTTCAAATTTATCTTGCTTGTTAAATGGAAATCTGATGCAAGTCATTTGATTTTGATGCAGGTCATTTGATTTTGATGCAAGTCACATTAAGTTTTAGGTAGATTATTGATTGCCAAGTTATTTGTTTCTTGTTATATTCAATTTTTTTATAATAATTGAGAGGTAAATTTAAAGGTAATTATCTTCCAAGAAAACACAATAACTCAATATTCTAGCTTTATAAAACCAAAAAATAGTTTATAAAAATGCATTCATGAATGTAATTACGCTAAAAGAAAACAACACAGTAGTTTAGCTCAATAACACCAATAATTTTTTTATAAAATTGTCTGCCAATGGTGTCTACTACAATATTTTTAGGTATTCCTTTTTATGTTTATAAGAATCTCATTTCCAAGCAATGAAGTAAAGAATTGTAACCAAAAATTCCAGCTAAGCAATTCTAAAATTAATATAACAAATTCTATGTGAGAAAAATATTTAAATTTAAGTTAAGTCTATATATAATATATATATATATATATAATATATATATATATATATATATCAGATTCCAATAGGGAAAATTTCAAAACTAGAGGAATGATTTTTACAACCTAAATATCATTTATTTGGGTCATTGGAAATTGGCTAATAATTGTTTTGGAAAAAACATGGAAAATTAGCTCGCTTGCGAATATTAGCCCCTAAAATGTTCCCTGGAACCATTGTGTGACTTCTTCTTCCTTACAGCTACTATGAACTTCAAATTCATCTTTAATAAACATTATACTTAAACACACTCTTCGTGACAATATATCGGTCATGGTGTCCTTCAACTAGTTCAAGGCTTCTCAGCTTTCTCTATCCTTAACAAGCCAATTTCAGTCTATTTTGGAATAAATTCTCCTACTCTTCATCCTCCTAGATGTTGTTCTCAACCTTGGGTACTGTGAAATCCACATTTACATAAATTAACTAGTTTCAAACACATGAGGCCTTCCAACCTCTTTTGTTGTCCTCAACAAAAATTCCTTCTCTTGGTGACTTTCATGAGACATGGTTATCCCATCCTCCTTTATGACGAATTCCAATTTCCTCCTTCCTTCAATGTCTTCAGAAGGCTAATCACCCTCATTATTATTGGAACCTACATCCACATATAACTTATTAGATTTAAAAATATAAGGCTCTCTTGCCTCATTTGAAATCTCTTCATCCATATTTCCATCCGGATCTGATTCTCTTTGATTCTGTCCATGCTCGCAACTTTCTCTCTATCAAAGGGTTGCAAACCCTTTATCCAAATCTTGTTTTCCACATTTTTCAGATGCATTTTCGTCCAACTCCAACTTAGCTTCTTGGATGCACACTTTCAAGTCAGTTATCCTCCCTCCCATGCAATTAAGTTCCTCATACAAGTAAAAAAAAAAATTGAAATAAATTTGCAGTCTCATCCTCTATCATCCATTCTCATTCATCAAATTTTGAATGAATTTCTTCTAGAAGCTCAATTTCTTCATCATTTTCATGAGAACTTCATTTAAACAATGCCCAATATCCAACAAGTACAATTGTAGACATTCATCAAACTTTGACTAAATTTCTTCTAGCAGCTCAATTTCTTCATCATTTTCATGAGCACTTCATTTAAACAATGCCCAATATCCATCTTGTACAATTGTAGAGATGTCCCTTATTTTATGATGGTTTGTAATGATTTTCTTCCTTAATGAACTCCATGACATGTACATGAATAAAACACATCAGTTTCAAGAACATGATGCTTTTGAGCCTCTACAGATACTCTTAGTTCCATCTATTGTTCTGGACATTCCCCATAGTCCATGAGACTCTGGATGAGTCTCTCTTATTCATCCTCATTATCACTTTCACTCTTTTGTATAATATCTTTTGAGGACTTCTTAGCATCATTATTCTCATCTACCATTATGGAAATCTTTGGAAATTTCTCACATCATTCCTTCTCTATTTTATTTTCATATTGAGAGGCAGTTCTTATGCCTTCTCCTCTCCACTAGACATCCTGTCTATTTCTCTAGTATACATTCACATAAAACTAACTGTTAGGTCCCTATAATCCTAGTGATTCCCCCATTACTATTTTCATTGTATCCCTTATTGTTATTATTGTGCCCTTATTGTCTCCATATTGTTATTCGTGTGCCCCATTGAAACCCATTATTGTTATTGTTGTGCCCTTATGTTATTACTGTTAGGTCGGCTTGATTATATTGTGACCCCTTAGACTCCTATATATAAAGGGAGGTTTAGTCATTTGTATCATCCAAGAATTGTTCATTTGTGTAATGTAAAGGAGGTTTCTCCCTCCAAAGAGGCTGAATTATAAGGCGTTGATCTATCTTTTCTATCTTTTTGTGAGCTGGTTTCCTAACATTTGGTATCAGAGCTTTGGATTCTAGGGTTTCGCTGCTCCAAACAAGTCATTGTGGCATTTCCACTATAACTTTTTTTATGCGTCGTTTCAGAAGCTAAAAAAACAAAAAAAAACTCATTTGAGCCGAAGTCATTCTAAAATTCATATTCGAATTTTAGAGATTTTCTCATTATCTTTTCAGTGATATGATATGAGGAAGTGAGGGTTTTTGCATACTCCCGAATTACATTCCAAACAAGTGACCTGGGGAATGTTATCATAACTTTTGTTCTGAGCATTGGATTGAAATTTCGTAACAACTTTCGGAAAGAGGATGGCTTGTAGTTTTCTGTATATTAGTTTCAGGTACTAAGGTCAAAAGAGTGACATGTGGCACTTCATACAAGTTTGCTCTACTGAACTAGTCTATGATCAGGTCACTGTGGGAGATTTGGCATAACTCTTCCTTGGAGAATCCAATATTGATCAAACTTGTGGGGTTAGAAATAGGACTCAAAGGGCTATTGCAGAGCACAATTTTAGATATTCGAGATCCGCAGTTACAAAGATACAACATATTCAATATCGAGATCTTACAAAGTGAAAAAAATGTGTGTAGTTTTTTTTAAATTTTGCATAATATTGGTTTGAAGAAATAGTTTGAAGGAATTCAAAGGTTCAATATCGAGCTCTTACAAAGTAAAAAAAGTGTGTGTAGTTTTTTTAAAATTTTGCATAAGATTGGTTTGAAGAATTAGTTTGAAGGGATTCAAAGGCAATAGTGAAGAATTATTAGCATTAATTGATGCCCCGAAGAAAGAAAGTGGCAACACCTAGTAAGAAACTTGAAAGCTCTAGCATGACTCGTGAAGAAGAGGAAGAAATGCAACATGATATATCAAAATTACAAAACCAAGTACAAAAAATTTCACTCTCACAAAAGGTAACTGAAGCCAAGATGAATGGCGTGGAAGCTAATATGAATGGCGTGCAATTTAAGATGGATGTCATGGAAGGTAAGATGGATGGGATGGAAGCTAAGATGAATGGAATTGATGCTAAGATGAATGGCATGGATGCTAAGGTGGAAAAATTGAAGATAAATTTGAATAAGTTGCTACAAGAAATGATTACTAATGGTGAAAGGGTAGTAAAGGAAACTCATGATGAGAACAAAAGAAATGTTAACCATGATTTCATAGACTCTAATGTTGGATTAAAGACCCACCATGTTCCAAAAATCGATATGAGGAAGTTTGATGGCAAGGATCTTAGAACATGGATACTACAGATGGAGAAATTTTTCGATCTCCATAATGTGAAAAACATACAAAAGGTACGTATTGAAACTTTATTTTTGGAATCAAATCAGTTTGTATGGTATCAATAGCTTTTCTCTCATAAACAAACTGTCATTTGGACAATTTTTACGAAAGAAATGATAGCACATTATGAGGATACAAAAAGCACCACCTTTTTTAGCCAATTGATAAATCTCAAACAAAAGGGTTCGATGATGGAGCACATTGAGGACTTCCAAAAATTGAACATAAGGGTAAAAGATATTCCAGAGGAGCATAGGATTGATGTGTCCATAGGGACTTTAAAGGATAATATCCAACATGAGGTTCACCTTTGAGAACTTGATTCATTGGACAAGGCATTTAGGTTAGCAAGAAAAATGGAAAGCAAAATTATGGAAACCATGAAGCCTACCACTCACAACTATAAATATGGAAGTGTTGTTGCCCCTAGCCTTCCAAAACCTACAAGGTTGACATCACAACAATTGGAAAAAAAAAAGAGCAAAAGGGCTTTGTTACAGTTGTGGTGGCAAATGCATTAAAGGTCATAAGTGTGCTAAGAAGGAATTATTCTACATAGATTATGAAGAGGAGGAAGAAAAGGAACAAGAAATGTCAAAAGAAGAGGATATACTCCAGGAACAAACCTCAGATAAATAAGAAATGAATTCGACAATATATTTTAATGCATTGGCTAGAATTACCACTCCTCAAACTATCAATATAGAAGGACATATCATGAAGAAAGAGGTAATAGTGTTGATTGATTTAGGAAGTACCCATAATTTTATTCATTGTAAGATAACCAAGGAATTGAATTGCTTCCTATATCCAGCACCAGAGTGTCAAGTGATGGTTGCAATTGGAGGAACCATAAATTGCTCTGGAAAGTGCCATAATATCAAGCTATCCATGGGAGAATATGTATTAAATAGTCCAATGCTTTCCATTCTAATGGGTGGTGCTGATGTTGTACTAGGAGTCTAATGGCTACAATCCTTGGGTACAATAGCTTTTAATTTTCAAGATCTTTTCATGACATTTTGTGTGGAAGGAAAGGAATTTGAATTAAGGGGTATTGCAGGGAAATTGGGAAAGATAATTAGCTCTAACGGTATGAAAAATATTCTAAAGAAGGAACAACAAGGCGTAATTGGACAATTATGTTCACTAGAGGTTCCCTCATCGAAATCATCTATTTCTCTAGATCTCCAAAAAGTCTTGAACAATCATTCCAAGGTATTTGAGACTCCCAAAGGCCTCCCACATATTCGTGATCATGATCATGCTATCCATTTGATTCTAGGAAGTGTTCCTCCAAACATCACGCTGTACAGATATCGCTATGCCCAAAAGACTGAAATTGAACGTATGGTTGTAGAAATGCTAGAGGTTGGTATAATTCAACCTAGTGAAAGTTTTTTCTTTGCTCCAGTAGTATTGGAGCACAAGAAGAATGGATCATGGTGCATGTGTTCGGATTATAGGGAGCTCAACAAGCTCACTATTAAAGATAAATTTCCCATTCCTATCATTGATGAATTATTGGATGAATTGCATGGATCAATTTACTTCACCAAATTGGATCTTCATTCATGATATCATCAAATCAGAATCAAGACTAATGACATTCTGAAAACAACATTTAAAACTCATGAAGGTCATTATGAATTTTTGGTCATGCATTTTGGCCTTACCAATGCACCTTCTACATTTCAAGATTTGATGAATTCAATTTTCAAACCCTTCCTTAGAAAATTTGTGTTAATATTTTTTGATGATATACTAATCTACAGCAAGTATTGGAAGGATCCAAATGTTTCTTTGGAGTACAAGAGGTGGAATATCTAGGTCATATTGTATCTCATGAAGGTGTTAAGGTATACCCTAGAAAACTTAAAGCCATTAAGGAATGGAAAATCCCCACATCCACAAAGAATCTGAGAGGATTTCTCAAGTTGACAGGGTAGTATCGCAAGTTTGTTAAGAATTATGGGAGAATAGCAGCACCTCTAACAACATTATTGATGAAATGTGAATTTTCATGGACTCCAGAAGTAGCAGAGGTGTTCAAACATCTGAAAGAGGAAATGTGCCAAGCACTGGTATTAGCTACACCAGACTTCACAAAAACCTTTATTGAGGAATGTGATGCTCCAGGAAATGGAATTGGTGCTATTTTAATGCAAGATGAAAGACCCATTGCTTTTCAAAGATTTCCAATCAAAGGAAAGTATTTACACAAAGCTATTTATGAGAAGGAAATGTTGGAAATGCTACATGCACTTAACAAATGACGACTCCACCTAATGGGAAGACACTTGAAGGTAAAAACATATCATGATAGTCTTAAATACTTTTTAGAACAAAGATTATCCTTTGAAGAGCAACAAAAATGGGTAAAAAATATGTTGGGTTATGACCTTGAAATCATCTATAGGAACGAGAAGCAAAATGTTGTGGTAGATGCACTCTCAAGAAAGGATGAGGATGTGGAGGCATTGTTGTATGCCATTTCTATTATCCAACCGGATTGGATAAACAGAGCAAGGGATGAATGGAAGAATGACGAAGAAGGGTGGGCACTCATTCAAAAGATACAACAAGATCCAAGTACATCTGATACATTTAGATGGAAAAATGTTTACTATGGTACAAATATCGCTTATACCTAAGTAAGAATTCCCAACTCAAATAAAATATTCTTATGGAATTTCACACCTCTCCCTTAGGAGGGCACTCAGTATTTTTAAAAACTTACTACAGGGTTAAGAAGAATTTTTTTTGGGATGGCCTTAAGTCGGATATTCAAAATTTTGTGGCAGAATGTTTGGCTTTCCAGCAAAATAAAGTTGAAACAATTAATACCCCAGGTCTATTACAACCTTTATCCATTCCAAGCCAACATTGGGAGGAGGTTTCAATGGATTTTATCACAGGTTTACCCAAGTCCGAAGAAAAGAGTGTCATCATGGTGGTAGTTGACAAACTTACCTAGTATGCACACTTTTGTGCATTATCGCATCCATTTAAAGCCGGTACAGTTTCTACTGCATTTATGGAAACAATTCAAAAGTTACATGGAAACCCAAAGATTATTGTAAGAGATAGAGATCCCATTTTCACTGGAAATTTTTGGACATAATTATTTTCTTGGCTTGGTACTCACTTAGCTCATAGCTCATCTTATCATCCTCAATCTGATGGGCAAACTGAGATAGTAAACAAATGTTTGGAAGGATATATTCGTTTCTTTGCATCTAATAAACAGACACAATGCGTCAAATGGTTGCCCCTGGCTAAATGGTTGTATCTTCCTTCCATACTGTAACAAAAACGATCCCGTTTATGGCACTTTATGGATATCATCCACCATCCATCACATCATATTTATGAGAAAATTCTAAGGTTCAAGTAGTGGAACATCACATCAAGCATCAACAAGTTTTCGAACTCTTAAAGGATAACCTCACGTTGGCGCATAATAGAATGAAACAACAGGCAGATCAACATCACGGTGAAAGAAGTTTTGATGTAGGTGACTAGGTATTCATATTGCTACAACCATATAAATAGATGTCCCTCAAGCAAGCTAAGAAGGATAATAAATTATCACCAAAATATTATGGTTCGAACAAGGTGTTGCAAAGGATTAGTACTATGGCATACAAATTGGAGCTTCCTACAGCTTCTTGAGTGCACCCAGTTTTCCATGTTTCATGTTTAAACAAGGTTATAGGTGACAAGATCCCAGTTCAAACAATATTGCTAGAACTTGACGAGGAAGGAAAAATCATATTGGAAACTAAAGCAGTCATAGAAACAAGAACTCGACAACTATGAAATCAATCAATTTCGGAGTATCTCATCAAGTGGAAGAACTTATACGCAGAAGATTCCATATGCGAGGATGAGAATTTTATACAGAAGCATCCATAATTACTCAAGTGTTGAGGAAAATGCGTTTCGAAAGGAGAGGGGCATGTTAGGTCCCTATAATACTAGTGATTCCCCCATTACTATTGTCATTATATCCCTTATTGTTATTATTGTTCCCCTATTGTCCCCATATTGTTATTAGTGTGCCCCATAGAAAACCAATATTGTTATTATTGTGCCCTTATGTTATTACTATTAGGTTAGCTTGATTATATTGTGACCCCTTAGACTCGTATATATAGAAGGGAGGTTTAGTCATTTGTATCATCCAAGAATTGTTCCTTTGTGTAATGTAAAGGAGGTTTCCCCCTCGAAGAGGTTGAATTCTAAGGCATTGATCTATATTTTCTATCTTTCTGTGAGCTGGTTTCCTAACACTAACCAACTTTAAACTGAAAAGGACACCTAGCCACCTCCATTATTTTTACTACCAGCTCTCCTTTCTGACCTTCCACAAGACCTTATTCACATTCCCTGAGACATTTTATTAGTGTCTCGTCAACATCCTATTTCTTCAGCTACATATATTGCTTCGGATCTACACATATTGCTCGAGACTCTCAAACAGTCTCTCGTTACTGTCTTCTCTAAGGATGCCACCTCTTACTGGTTCATAAGTGTGGATTTCTCTACTTTTAGCTCAATTGTTCTGAGTTCTTCCTCTCTTACTGAAGCATTCAATAGTTACTTCAATTCCTTCCTTGGCCTTTTAGGGGTCTTCTTCTTGAATCCATTCCTTCTACCAAGAAACTTGAACCTCCTCCTTAGGTTGAGTCTTTGTCTTTGGTCTTCTCAGTCTGGCATCATTTTCACTAAATTAAGCCTCTCTTTCACCTCAACAATCTCATTATAAAATTCCTCTTGATTTAATTTTTTATTTAGGCCATTTCTCTTAGCATATTTCTTTCCTTTTCCATGGCTTTTCCTTGAAACCTAATTATGGCCGTTAATAGCCATCTCCTTTCATCCCTTCTTGTAAGCTTTCACCTGCCCACTGTGAATTACAGACAAGCCCTTTGTAATAATTATTCTCCATTTCTTGTTACTTGAACACCTAACATTTAACTGGCTATTGGTGTCCCTTGGTCCCCTCCTTTAGAACATCTTTAGGACTCCTTGCTCCATCCTAGCTTTTAGTGCACCTTGCTCTTTTCTTGAGAACCTCCAATTTCCCCTTCACTTTCCAACCGTAGTTGGGTTTTCTTCTTCAATGACCTCTCTTACTATAAGGGTTCTTTGCCATTTCTTCTAAGAACTTTGCTAATTATTTGCAACCCTTTTTGGTTGTAGTTATTCCATCCACATCTATTGCTACCTACAATTATTAGCTTGCCAAAACTTAAACAGCTTAACGACCAATTACCTGCCATGGTTTTTCCACCATATCTCTTCCATCTCTTCACTTGGTTAGGTATATATTCCACTCCTTTCATCTCTGCTTCTTTTTGGAAATTCCTTCCTTTGTTCCTATCTGATATCTTTTATGTCCTGTTCTTTCAACATCAAATTGTAAGTCATTATTAAATTAAATAGAGACTTCATCATATTCTCAGGTTCTACATATTCTGCTTCTGGCTGGTTACAACATCTACCAGATGAAATCTCACTTTATATAAAAATGCTTGAAAAAGAGCTTTGTCTGCAATACCACTTGGTATAAGCCCCTCTGGTGGCTTTCTAAATAACCAAGGACTCTATCTACCAATTCTACGGTGACAAATTATTTTCTCCCCTTATCTTGCCTTTGGACCTTCTTAATTGCTCTTTATGAAAACACAATATTTGCATTCATAATTTCATGACTTGTGAACTTTGATTTCCAAATCTATTAGAGGGCCTTCGTTCTCTCTCCAATTGTGTAATCCTCTTCTCATTGCACACTATAATTACCCTCTTCTTCCATTAATTCTTCATGTGATCGTGTTAGGTTTTTATTCCATAAATGAAAGAAACAAACCTCCTTTTATAACCTCCCTTGTAACAGTACAACATTAGGGGTCCCTCCAAATACATCAGGGTTGAAATTGATTTGAAGGGAAGAGGTCGATATGTTCTTCAACTTATGACTTTTTTCCCACAAACCAAACTTCAACAGCGACCTACTACATTTTCATGGGTTAGTGAAAAGGTTTCAGTCAGGGGTCAAAACTCCCCCCATAATTTCTTCCACACATCGATTGGATAATAGTTGACTATGTTAACTCACTTCAAGTAGACCAAGCCTACTGGTTGAAGGTTGGCCCTCTTTTGTGTAGGCCTTCAAAAAAAATCGATTAAAATTTGAACTTGACCTTACCCATAGATACTAACCGCGACTTATATGATTTATAGGTCAACCTCTTGGATCTCTTTGGGCTCTGACGCTCGAACCACCAATTGTGCATTTTTTCCTTTCCACCTCAAACTATTTAATGGGTGTCTCCTTAGAACTTTCTCCCATGACAATCCATTTGATTTACTTCTCTTTTTGTCAACCCAAGCTTAAGGTATTTGATGGTTTTAGAAGTTGGAATTCTGGAAGTCTTGGTCATTCATATAACCACTAGTACATGCCTACCAAATTTCACACTGGAAAACCTTTCTTATCGATCCTTAATGTCATTCTAAGATATGAGATTAAGCTCCTCTCTCATCTTTGATTGTTTATTTTTACTCATAATCAAGCTCTAGATTAATCCCTCAAATAACAGATTTAGGGTGTTGATCACTTCGGTGATCAACTACTAAAGTATGCGCCTCACACACATAAATTCCAATTTCTAAATGTAGAGGTGATCTATAAATGAGATCTTAGACAATTATTAAGGTATTACAGACTCATATGCATGGATTTTCCTATGTCATTTTGTGCCATGGATAGATAAGATTGCGAAATACATAGACAATGAAGCAGTTAAAGAACATAATAGACAACACACATAAACACAACAAGTTTAATAAGGAGTTCACCCAACACTCTTGGGCTATGTCTCTTGGTCCAGCCTTTAGTGGTGACCTCTCTATTATGTCTTCAGAAGCAGAGTTCTTTTACAAAAGTGAGCTCAATTTGAGTCTCACACAACAAATACAAAACACAAGGCTTTACTTGGATCCCCCAAGTCTTTCTGAGTACACAGACTCTCCTCACTGACTCTCTGTCTCTATTTTCTCTCTGTCTTAGCACTGCTTGCCTCTGTCTTTTGTGGCTTTAAAGCCAATGGATGTTGCCTGTTTGTTTCTCCTTCTCAGGCTTTCTAGCTCCAGGCCCTTGTTTTCTCAGATTCCCCTCTGAGCGTTAGCAATCATTGCTAAACACTTTTAGGGACAGTGGCCACCTGTTCTATAATGGAATGGGTCATCGAGCCTTTGAAATCCCAAAATTGGTCGTTTTCTATTTACACAGATAAATACACGCAAAGATGTGAAAATCCACCAAAACATTGTTCATTGGACTTCAGATATCCATAAATCTGCCCTATTATTCTACCTGGTCCGCCTTTATGTCATTTATCGCATCTCCACCATTGATATGGAAGATCTAGATCCAACTGTTGTGGTTCATTTCAGGCGGCTCATTTGTACGGGGGTTAACCGCTTGAAAAGGGTGGTTTTTCTCTCTCAAGGCCTAGACGCATGGCAGCCAATGTATGGGCTCTAGCGGACCCCAGTCAAAACATCTTACCGCCTTCAGTCCTCCCGAAATCTCGCTTGTATCCTGATTTCCCTTTTATATTTAAAATACATTAAAATATGAAATCCCGCTCATATTGGACTTGAAACAATATATATTTGCATTAACGAACCCTTTCAGGTCCAGTTTCATCGCATTGGGTGCATTTCCTTTATAATCCATTCATTTGGCAGAAATGCGAAATACAAAGGAAATTGCTGCTTTCCAGATTTCAAAATATATATAATATCATCTATAGCTCCATCTGATCCCGCTGTCACAAGCCGTATGTATATCGGCCCCGCTCCATTCTAATGTGCTGACGTGATATTGCAATGCATTTGATCGCAATCGCATATCGCACATACCCCGGGCCGTTGTAAGCATTCCTTTGTATTTGCTGATTGCGATACTACGACGCAACTTGGGCCGTCGATCTACGTGAGTGATCGACGGTCCTCATTGACTCTGTTGATCACTATCACAAGTTCCATATGGTGCGCTATGATTTTCTTCGCCTGCCACCGCTAATTGTGATTTTCCGATCGGATTTGGACCGTTGATCGGCCATATCCGACAACTTTGATACAAAGTTGTTTTAAGCCTCTGATAAGCCTGTTTTCATTATTTTCTACATGTTTTTGCCTCCCGATAGTGTAATCCAAATTTTTAATAGGTTCTTCTTTTGTGATAGTTTTGAATGTTTGAAGACTTAGAGGGTTTGCTAGGATCCATTTGGATCACATCTTCCCAATGAAAAGGCTTTTGGACCACCAAAAGTTGGTTTTTAAGCATCAATGAAGTGAGGATATAGCTTCCTCACTTGTCCAACCTCCATCCATCTTGCACTGCTTGGTTTTGAACCTTTGAATCCGATTCTTAGGTACTCAACATCCCCTCTATGCGTAGTTCTCACCTTCCCATCTAGAAGTGTATCTTCCTGCAACTCATTGAGATATTTAGGCAACAGATCATCAATAGAAGGAAACTGACTTTGCTCTTCAGGATATTCAATCAATTAAGGTTTAAATAGTCTCAAGTTCTCTGCATTAAGTACTGAATAGATGTGCATGTAAGCTGGCAAATCAAGGTGAAAAACGTTCTCACCAATTTTCTCAAGTATCTTGAAAGGCCCATACCTTATTGGCTTCAACTTCTTACCTTCACCTTGCATTGTATCTATGCTGATGTATAGCTAGAATTGATCAACAACTTGGAAGATATGCTCAATTCGATGCTTATCATGCCTTGCCTTGTATTTGGCTTGCCTTTTTTCCAGTTGTTCTTGCACTGCCTGGTGAATTTCTTGGATCTGTTCAATGAACTTGGTTGCTTTGTCCACATCGTTGTGTCCATCAACTGCTATGTCTTTTCCAAATAAAAAATCCAAGGGAGACCTTGGTGTAAAACCAAAACAAGTCTTAAAAGGAGATCTTTGTATAGAAGAGTGCTTAGCACAGTTGTAAGCATGTTGCACATAACACTGTTCATCCCAAAGATTGGGATTCTTGTTGCAATAGCCCCTAAGCAATTGGATCACTGTCCTATTGACCACCTCTGCTTGGCCATCTATTTGTGGATGAAAGGTTGTGCTCTTCTTCAGTCTAGTGTCCATCAGTTCCCATAGACTTGACCGAAACTTCCCAACAAATCGGGAATCTCGATCAGATACAATGGAAGTGGGTAACCCAAAATGAACCCATACATGTTGAAAGAACAACTTTGTTGTTTGTTCAGCTATAATCTGCTTGTTACAAGGTATTAAAATACACATTTTGCTGAACCTGTCCACAATAACATATAAATAATCATGACCTTTTCTAGATTTTGGCAATTCTCCAACAAATTCCATGGAAACACTTTCTCAAGGATGAGAAGGAACTGGAAGTGGAGTGTACATGCCTAGTTTTCTATTGTTGGGCTTGCTTTTAGCACACATGGTACACCCTTTAATATATCTAGAAACTGTTTCATGCATTCTTGGCCAATAACAGAATCTTTGCAGCTGTGCAATTGTTTTATTACACCAAAATGACCTGATATTATAGAAGTGTGTGCTTCTCGGATTATGTTAACTCTTTCAGTTTGAGGAATATATAACTTTCCCAAATGATATAAGAGTTGGTCCTTAACATGATATTCCAATTCTTCTACTTGTTTTCCATGACTTAAAGTTGCATATACATCTTTAAAATCTACATCTTGAGCATACTGTTCACTGTAGCTTTCATGCACTACTGAGTTATGCTTAAGTATAGTATATGCATTTACGATTGGTCTAGACAACATATCTGCAACTTTATTTTGTATGCCTTTCTTATATCTGATGACAAGATGAAACTGTTGTAGAAAACCCATCCACCTATAGTGTCTTGATTGCTGCAATTTAGTTTGTGAGTGCAAATATTGAAGTGGTTGATGATCAACATGTACAATTGTTTCTTTGCCCATTAAGTGATCTTTCCACTTTTTCACACTCTGTACTAATGCATACAATTCTTTATCATATGTGGGATAATTAACTACTGCAAAATTAAATGTCTCAGATTGATAACATGTGGGTTTACTGTGTTGCATCAACACTGCTCCCATGGCATAGTCACTGGCATCTATTTCAATCTCAAATGGTCTGTGAAGATCTGGCAATGCTAGTACTAGTGCTGTACTAATTTTTTCTTTCAAGGTGTCGAAGGCTTTATGTTGTTTTCCTCCCCACTAAAACACCTTGTCCAATCTTGTCAAAGCATGTAAGGGAGATGCAATCAAGGAAAAGTTAGCAATAAACTTTCTTCAATATTGTGCTACTCCTAGGAAGCTTCTAACTTTTGTAGCAGATTTGGGTTTAGGCCAATTCACGACGACTTCAACCTTAGAGGGATCTATCTTCAATTTACCACCCCCTACAATATGACTCAAATAATTTAAAGATGTTTTTCCAAATTCACATTTTGATAATTTCACATAGATATTTTCTTTTTTCAAAACATCTAGAGTTTACTTTACATGTTTCAAATGTTCTTCCCATGTTTTACTGGAAACAAGAATGTCATATAAATATACAATTAAAAAATCATTAATAAAAGTTTTGAGTACAGACTCTCCTCACCGACTCTCTGTCTCTGTTTACTCTCTGTCTCAGCACTGCTTACCTCTGTCTTATTCCTTTTATGGCTTTAAAGCCAATCGGCATTGTTTGTTCATTTCTCCTTCTCGGGCTTTCTGGCTCCCAGCCTCTGTCTGCTCAGATTCCCCTCTAAGCATTAGTAATCATTGCTAAATGCTTTTAGGGATGCTGGCCACCTGTTCTGTAATGGAATGGATCATCGGGCCTTTGAAATCCCAAAATTGGTCGTTTTCTATTTACATAGAGAAATACATGCAAAACTGTGAAAATCTGCCAAAACACTGTTCATCGGACTTCAAATATCCATAAATCCACCCTATACTTCTATCGCATCTGCCTTTATGTTTCTTATTGCATCTCCACCGTTGATCTGGAAGATCTAGATCCAATAGTTGTGGTTCGTTTCGGGAAGCTCATTCGTACGAGGGTTAGCTGCCCGAAAAGGGTGGTTTTTCTTTCTTTAGGCCTAGACACGTGGCAGCCAATGTATGGGCTCGGGCGGATCTTAGCCAAAACCTCTTACTACCTTTGGTCCTCTCAAAATCCCGCTTGTATCATGATTTTCCTTTTATATTTAAAATACATTAAAATATGAAATCCCGCTCATATCAAACTTGAAATATTGTAGGTTTTAATCCAATATAGAAATTACCTGCATACAAATTCTAAAACACAGAAAATAAACAATGCAAGAGCATAACATATAAAACACATATACATAGAGATTTTCCATTGGATCCTAAAACGGGACTACAAGCTTGATTTTTCATTATGTTCCTTTCAATGTTATAATACATATTTATACATGCCAAAGCATCCAATACCATGGACTGAAAACCATCGCGTCCAAAAAACATGTGAGAAATCATGCACAAAACCATAGGTGGGTTCGCCCAACCTAACATAGGGTCCAAAACCAAAATTTTCCAGGGCGCTGCCCCAGACCCCATAAAGTGGGGTTATGGGTACACCTCAAACCCCCTATGACCACCCCCCCGCTACACAATTGGCGCAACAAAGGGGGGCTCTGCTCCCCCTCTAACCTCGATTAACTACGTCGGCTAGTCGTGGAAAGAATATAATACAACCCAACATTCTCCCACTTGCTATTTTCTTTCCATTTGGGCCACAAGAGATCTTAGTCATTTTTTGAGCCTTGAAATGCCCATTGTCTCTCTACATCAAGAGAACTTCTTAGGGCTCACAGATTTTGTCAATGCATCTACAATATTCTTCAAAGTGTCCACCTTTACCAACAACACCTTTTTGTCTTCTATCATATCCCTCACAAAGTGATACTGAACATCAATATGCTTTGTCTTTGAATGCAGGGTTCTTTGCCAAGAAAATTGCACTTTGGCTTGTCACAGTCTATCCTTATAGCTCCCTGTACTAACCCCATACTTGAACACAATCTCTGCAAACCAAACTACTTCCTTGCTTGCATGAGTGGCTGCCATGTATTCTGCCTCTGTAGTTGATAGTGCCACTACAGATTGTTTCTTACTCATCCAACTGGCTGCACCTCCAAATAGGTTAAACACATACCCACTTGTAGATATTCTCTAATCCAGATCTCTAGCCCAGTCTACATATACAAAGCCACGAATATCCAACACTCTTTCCAATCTTGGTCTTCCTTGGTAGCACAAACCATAATCATTGGTGCCACGCAAATGCCTGAAAACCCGCTTCACTGTTTTCCAATGCTCCTTTCCTGGTTTTGACATAAACCTACTCAATACTCCCATTGCATGTGTAATATTTGGTCTAGTTCAGACCACTACATTCATCAGGCTACCGACTGCACTTGCATATGGAACACGGGACATGTCCTCTTCTTCTTCTTATGTCTTGGGACACTGTTTAGCAGATAACCTCGCACCTACAGGAATAGGAATCTTCACCGGTTTAATCCTGCATATTAAATCTCTACAGTATTGTCTCAACATACTTCCTCTGGTTTAACTAGATCTTCCTCTTTGCCTGATCTCTTTTAATTTCCATGCCCAAAACATAGCTTGTAGCACCAAGATCTTTCATGTCGAATTTGGAGGACAATTGGGTCTTCAAATCCTGGATAATTTCTTTGTCATTTCCAACTAGCAACATATCATCCACATACAAGACCAGATAAATAACACGATCACCAATCAATTTAAAATACACAGAGTGATTTGCTTTGCTTTTGGTGAAGCCAAGTCCCTGTATAAATGTATCAAATTTTTTATACCACATCCTTGGTGACTATTTTAACCCATATAGAGACTTCTTTAACTTGCATACTAGTTCTTTCTTACCCTTCACCGCAAAGCCTTTAGGTTTCTTCATGTAGATTTTCTCTTCCAGATCTCCATGAAGAAATGTTGTCTTTACATCCATCTGTTCTACCTCAAAATCAAAAGCAGTAGAAATAGATAAAAGTAATCTAATAGAAGTTACCTTGGTAACAAGAGAAAAACTATCACCAAAATCAATTCCTAGCACCTGGGAATAACCTTTTCCTACCAATTGAGCTTTGTATTTCTCCACCTTTCCTTCTACATTTGTATTCTTCTTGAACACCCATTTGCTGCAAATGGTTTTCCTTCCAGCCGACAACTCCACCAGATCCCAAGCCTCATTTTTGTGCAAAGATGCCATTTCATCAACCATGGCCTCTTTCCAGAGGTTGCCATCCTCTGAATCTACTGCTTCCTTCACAGTTCTAGGATCATCGTCAATAATAGATAAAGAAAAACTTGAACAAAAAGCAGATGGACTATACCTTTCTGGCTGCCTTCTTTCTCGAACTGATCTTCTCAGACCCAGAGTTTGTGGCTCTTCATCTTCTGATTCATCCTCTGCTGTAGAGTCTGATTCTTCCTCCTTAAGCTCAAACTCTATCTTCTCAAGTTTCTTTGGTTGGAATTCATGTTTAATAACATATTTCACCTCTCTGAACACCACATCTCGGCTATACACAACCTTCCTTGTTATTGGGTTCCAAAGCTTATAACCCTTTAAACCATCCT
>APFE030418848.1:136843-190102 GCA_000404065.3 Pinus taeda
AAAAAGTCTTTCTCTATTTGTTTAATAGTATAAACCCTTGGGATTAATATTATAAACCCAAGTGTTTAATACCTTGGGCTTATAATATTGACCCCAAGGTTATATAATATTAATCCTAAGGGTGTATAATATTAATCCCTTGAGTTTTCAATATTAATGCCTTGGATTTATAATATTAATACCTCATTTTCATTAATCACAAGGTTTATAATATTAATCCCTTGGGTTTATAGTACTAATGTTAGGGTTTATAATATTAGGTTTTATATATTTATCTTAGGGTTTATAATCTTTGGGGTGTATAATATTATTTCCTTGGGTTTATAATCCCTTGGGTGTTTAGTATTAATCCTTTTGGTTTATTAGTCCCTTCGGTTTATTAATCTAAAGGTTCTTATTCCTAGGATATATAGGGTTTCCATGGTCTAATGTCACATTGTGACAAAGATTGTGTCGATATGGTAATCAGTAATGGTCAAACATGGTCGTCCATCATCATACATCACATTGAGACAAGGATTGTCTAAACATGAAAATAAAACATGGTCAACCGTGTTTATTTTATGGCTTATATTATTTATCTTAGGGTTTATATGCCTTGGGTTTATAACATTTATCCCTTGGGTCTACTATTATTCCCTTGAGTTTTTAGTATTAATCCTTTTCGTTTACTAGTCCCTTGGGTTTATAATGCCAATCCCTTTGGCTTATTAATTTAAGGGTTCTTATTTATAGGGTATAATATTATTCATAGGGTTTCGACATTCCAAAGTCACATTGTGACAAAGATTGTATCGAGATGGCAATCAACAATGGTCAAACATGGTCACCCATTGTCCTACTTCACATTCTGATGACGATTGTCCCAATACATAAATCAATCGTGGTAATCCATGATCAACCATGTTTATTTTAGGGTTTATAACATTTATCGTGGGGTTTATATACCTTAGGTTTATAATATTTATCCCTTGGGTTTAATATTATTCCCTTGGGTTTTTAGTATTAATACTTTTGGTTTATTAGTCCTTTTAATTTATAATGTCAATCCCTTGGGTTTATTAAGTTAAGGGTTGTTATTAATATGGAATAATATTATTCATAGGTTTTCCATGGCCAAATGTCACATTGTGACAAAGATTGTGTCGATATGGTAATGAATAATGGACAAACGTTCTCGCCCATCATCCTATGTCACATTGTGACAAGGATTGTCTCAATATGAAAATAAACCATGGTCAACCATGTTTATTTTAGGGTTTATTATATTAAGGTTTATTATTTTAGGGTTTTTAGTCTTAATCCTTCTCATTTACTAGTCCCTTGGGTTTATAATGTCAATCACTTTGGTTTATTTATATAATGTTTCTTTTTTTTAAGGTATAACATTATTCATAGGGTTTCCATGATCCAACGTCGCATTGTGACAAAGATTGTGTCGATATGACAATCAATAATGGTCAAACATGGTCGCCCATTGTCCTACATCACATTGTGTCGACCATTGTCCCAATAAGAAAATCAACCATGGTCAACCATGTTTATTTTAGGGTTTATAACATTTCTCTGTGGGTTTATGTACATTAGGTTTATAATATTTATCCCTTGGGTTTAATATTATTCCCTTGGGTTTATAATCCCTTGGGTTTTTAGTATCAATCCTTTTGGTTTATTAGTCATTTCCTTTTATTAGTCCTATTAGTATTAATCCTTTTAGTTTTCTACTATTAATCATTTTGGTTTAAGGATTATAATCCTAGGTTATAGTATATTAAACATATAGTTTGATATATTTATCTTCAAGATTATAATATTAATCTTATGGATTATACAATATTGGGGTTATGATTTTAGGGTTTAATATATTTAGTTTAATATTAGGGGTTTATATAAACCATGGTCAATGAAGGTTAATCTTCGTCAACCATGGTCAATCTTGGCCAACTGTCCTATGTCAAATCAATGATGGTTAAGCATGGTCCAACTGCGCATGGTGAAAAAGATTCTATCAATATGAATATCAACCTTGGTCAACCATTGTCCAACGTCGCATTGTGAGGAAGATTATGTTGATATGGTAATCAATAATGATTAAACACGATCGACTATTGTCCAATGTCATATGGTGACAAAGACTGCATCAATCTGAAAATTAAACATGGTAAATCATGGTCAACCATGTTTATTTTAGGGTTTATAACATTTATCTCAGGGTTTATATGCCTTGGGTTTATAATATTTATCCTTTGAGTTTAATATTATTCCCTTGGGTTTACTAATCTAAGGGTTCTTATTTCTAGGGAATAATATTATTCATAGGATTTCCACTCTCAAATGTGACATTGTGACAAATATCATGTCGATTTCGCAATCAAAAACTGTAAAACATGGTCACCCATCTTCCTAAGTCACATTGTGACAATGACTATTTCAATATGAAAATCAATCATGGTCAACCATGTTTACTTTAGGGTTTATTATATTTATCTTGGGGTTTATATTCCTTTGGGTTTATAATATTTATCCCTTGTGTTTAATATTATCCCCTTGGGTTTATAATCCCTTGAGTTTCCAGCATTAATCCTTTTGGTTTATTAGTCACTTGGGTTTATTAAACTAAGGGTTCGTATTCCTAGGAAATAATATTAATCATAGCATTTTCATGGTCCAACATTGCATTATGACAAAGATTTTGTCGATATGGCAATCAATAATGGTGAAACATGGCTGCCCATCGTTATATGTCATATTATGACAAGGATTGTCTCAATATGAAAATAAAACATGGTCAACCATGCTTATTTTATGGTTTATAATATTCATGTTGGGGTTTATATACCTTGGGTTTATAATATTTATCCATTGGGTCTACTATTATTCCCTTGGGTTTATAATCCCTTGTGGTTTTAGTATTAATCCATCTAGTTTATTAGTCCTTTAGTTTTATAATATCAATCCCTTTGGTTTATTAATCTAAGGGTTCTTATTCATAGGGCATAATATTATTCATAGAGTTTCCACGGTCGAAAGTGGCATTGTGATAAAGATTGTGTTGAGATGGAAACCAATAACGGTCAAACATGGTCACCCATTGTCCTACTTCACATTCTGACAATGATTTTCCCAATATGAAAAACAACCATGGTAAACCATGTTCAACCATGTTTATTTTAAGGTTTATAATATTTATCTTGGGATTTATACACCTTAGGTTTACAATATTTATCCCTTGGGTTTAATATTCTTCCCATGTGTTTATAATCCCTTGGGTTTTTAGTATTAATACTTTTGGTTTATTAGTCCCTTGGATTTATAACGTCAATACCTTGGGTTTAATAACTTAAGGGTTGTTATTCCTATGGTATAATATTATTCATGGATTTTTCGCGGTCAGATGTAACATTTCGACAAAGATTATGTTGATATGGTAATCAATAATGGTCAAGCGTCGTCGCCCATCATCGTACGTCACATTGTGACAAGGATTGACTCAATATGAAAATAAACCATGGTAAACCATGATCAACCATGTTTATTTTAGGGTTTATTATATTTATCTTGGGGTTTATATTCCTTCTGTTTAAAACATTTATCCTTTGTGTTTAATATTATTCCCTTGGGTTTATAATCCATTGGGTTTTTAGTATTGATACTTTTGGTTTATTAGTCCCTTGGGTTTAGTAATATAAGGGTTCTTATTCCTAGGATATAATATTAGTCATAGGGTTTTAATGGTCCAACATTGCATTGTGACAGAGATTGTGTCGATAGGGTAATCAATAATGGTCAAACATTGTGACAAGGATTTCGTTAATATGAAAATAAATCATGGTAAACCATGATAAACCATGTTTATTTTATGGTTTATAATTTTTATATTGGGGTTTAAATATCTTGGGTTTATAATATTTAGCCCTTGGGTCTACTATTATTCCCTTGGGTTTATAATCCCTTCGGTTTTTAGTATTAATCCTTTTGGTTTCCTAGTCCCTTGGGTTTATAATGTCAATCCCTTTGGTTTATTAATCTAAGGGTTCTTATTCGTATGGTATAATATTATTCATAGGGTTTCTAGGGTTCATCATCTCATTGTGACAAAGATTGTGTTGATATGACAATCAATAACGATCAAACATGGTTGCCCGTCATCCTACATCACATTGTGACAATGATTGTCCCAATATTAAAATCAACCATGGTCAAACATGTTTATTTTAGGGTTTATAATATATATCTTGGGTTTTATATACTTTAGGTTTATAATATTTATCCCTTAGGTTTAATATTATTCCATTGGGTTTATAATCCCTTGGTTTTTTAATATTAATCCTTCTCATTTATTAGTCCCTTGGATTTATGGTGTCAATCCCTTGGATTTGTTAACGTAGGGGTTCTTATTGCTAGAATATAATATTATTCATAGGGTTTTCATGGTCCAAGATCGCATTTTGTCAAAGATTGTGCTGATATGGCAATAATTAATGGTAAAACATTGTGATCCATCATCCTACATCGCATTGTGACACATATTGTCTCAATATTAAAATCAACCATGGTAAACTATGGTCAACCATATTTTTTTTAGGTTTTATAATATTTATCTTGGGGTTTATATACCTTGGGTTTATAATATTTATCCCTTGGGTTTTTAGTATTAATCCTTTTGGTTTATTAGTCCCTTTGAATTTATAATCCCTTAGTATTTTTAATACTAATCTCATTGGTTTATTATTCCCTTGGATTTATAATATCAATCCCTTGGGTTTATTAATATAAGGGTTCTTATTCCTAGGGCTTAATATTATTCATAGTGTTTATAATATTAATCCTTGGGTTAATCAAAGAGATTTATAGCAGTCGATGAAGGAGCGCACTGTTAAGGCACTCTGTAAGAAAACATCACCAGTTCTAGTCTCGTCGATTCCAAAACATCCAGCATGGTTTCCGCTGGTGCGGCTCAGGCTAGGTGTGGTCCTCGGGTGACTTTGACGGCTTATATGCCCCTGAGTTGTGGCCTCTCAGCTAGAGAGTAAGCATGATTTTCAAAATTCACCCACTTATCAACAAAAAAAAAAATTATTAATCCTTGGGTTCAATATAAATCCCCTTTGCTTATAATCATGGAAATCCATGGTCCAATGTCACATTGTGACAAAGATTTTCTCAATTTGAAAATTAACCATGGTCTAATGTTGCATTGCGACAAAGATTTTCTACATATAAAAGTCAATCATGGTCAACCATGGCGCGTTGTCGCATTATCACAGTAACTGTCTCAATATGAAAATCAACCATGGTCAACCTTGGTATCTCTAGGGTTTAAAATAATTATCTTATGGTTTATAATATTAATCCCTTGGGTGTAATATTATTCTCTTGCATTTATAATCCCTTGGTTTTTGAATATTGATCACTTGGGTTTATAATATCAGTACATTGCATTTATTAATCTAAATTCCTAGGGTATATATATTATATATATATATATATATATATATATATTATATATATATATATATATATATATATATATATATAATTGTTAATTAATTATTTGATTATTTATAATATTTATTAATTAATAATGATTTTTATTTTTTATTTTTTAAGTTTTGTGGGGCTACATCTTCATCATGTCCAAGGTCCAAGAAAGGAATTGAACTCATGACTTTACATCAAGGAGTTTTCTTAACAAAGCACCTGATCATTATTTGTCCACGACCTCATGGACAATAATGATATTAAATTTAATTAAGAAAAATAATAATAATAATAATAATAGTTATTTTTTAATATTATATTATTTCTAATAATATATATTTATCAATATGAATATCAATTGTATGATGAATATTAGATTTATGCTATTAAAGTTTATCGGTATTTTTCAATCACATTTACTAATGTAGTTAGGTGTATAATATTAACGATCCTTAGGGTTTATTAATCCCTTGAGTTTGTAATTAAATCCTTTGGTTTTATTAATCCTTCGAGTTTAAAATATTAATTCCTAGGGTTTATTAATCCCTTGAGTTTAAAACGTTAATTTTTAGGGTTTATTAATCACATGTGTTTTTAATATTGAGTTCCTCCATTTATTGATCCTTTAGGTTTATAATATTTAGCCCTTTGGTTTACTAATTAATTGGGCCTATAATATTAAATCCTTGGGTTTATTAGTCGCTTCAGTTTATAATATTAATAATTCCTTAGATTTATAACTTAATCCCTTGAATTTATTAATTTATTAGGTTTAAAATATTAATTCCTAAAAATTATTAATATCTTGGTATCAATATTTAAAACATAATTAATAAATACCAAAAATTCATAAATGTTAGAAATAACAATGCTGACTTATCATGGGGGAACTTAAATATAGGCCTATAAATATAGCCTTGATAACACCCTATAAATACGTACTATAAATTATTTTATGCAACAGGATTTCGGTTTGAAGGTTTTAAAATTTTGATACAAGTGATAGATAGATGTGAAGATTCTCTATCCACATGTCAAATACGAGAGCTAGGAGGTATAAAACATGCTACAACCCGTGAAATTGCAAGCCGGCGTGAGACTTGCGCAGCATTCTCATCCTTGAGAGTACGGGATGGCGAAGGAAAATTCAGGTTAAAAAAATTTGAAACCGTAAATTTGACTTCTAGATATTTAAGTGGCCTATCATATGTACTAATGACTCATTTAGACAGAGTTAAAGTTATACAATCTGCTTAGTTGTAGAATTTTTTTTTATCATCATTTTTTTGTCGATGGGTTGGCAATGAGATTTTTACAGAGATAAAAAATGTAATATTGAAAAGGATTGGAGTACTGATATTTTTTTCAGATATTATGGATATATATATATTTCATAAACAATTTTTTGGTGTTATAAAATTAGTGAAATAAAATATTGTGTTTATTTTTTTTTAAATACTTACTTTAAATTTTATTTTCTATTTATTAAAAAAATTACATATAATAACACAAGAAAATTTACGAGAAACCTACATGCTAGTTAAACAACTCGGGAGTCGATGCAGAGATGGAACACAGAAACCCTAGTTTTCTGAGAAACTGAAATCGCTTCAGACCTGGCAGCGCACAGACCCCGATTTGCAGCTTTGTTCAGAAAGGGTCAAGAGCTGACCGCCCAGATGGAGGCAGAGGGGTCCATTGGGACCCCTTCGTATAAACAAATAATCATGCAAAAGCAGAAGAAGAACGTAAGCGAAGGAGTCAGAATCTCGGGATATGATGGCTTCAAGCAGCCTGGCGGAACAACCAAGAAGAAAAAACAAGCAGAAGGCAATGATCAAAACAGCAATACAGAAGTCAGAGGAGCAGAAGATGACAGGCGGGGAAACAATGAAAACAAAGCCACAACAGGACAAAAATGACAGACAATAAAGGAAAACAGGTAGAAGAAGAATGGGAGAATGCAGACAATCGGTGGGAGAACAAAGGAACGAAAGGGGACACAAGCTCGAGCCACAAGAAGCACCCCACAACGAACGGGATCTGCAAACCAATAAAATCTGATAACCTAAGGGTTGTCATCACGGATCTGGAGATACAAGCCTACCGAGAGCATATGACTGAACACGCAGTCATCTGCAAATTTATGGGCATGTGGCCAACGGAAAGGGCCCTATGTCAATGGATTAGGCAGCAATGGAAGCCCAAAGGGGATGTCAGATTACACCTGGGAGCTAAAGGTTTCTTCACAGTGGTTTTTACCAACCTGGAAGATAAGGACAGAATTTTTGATGGAGGCCCATATTTCATGGCCTCGGCTGGGCTGTACATGCGACCATGGAAGGCAAACTTTACCCCAGAAAAAGAATCATTTACTCAAGTTCCAGTTTGGATTAGATTATTCTCTCTCCCAATAGATTATTGGGGTTCAAATGCTCTCAAGCAAATTGGAGATCGGCTGGGCACTTTTATCAAAGCCTTGGAAGCAACCCTGCAAAAGAAATACACTCCATGCACAAGAATATGTGTTGAAATGGATGTCTCGGGAGCACTGCATGAAGGGTTATGGTTTGAATACATAGATGAAGACTACTTTCAGGCAATAGACTATGAGCAAATCCCATTTCGATGTCGCAAATGTCACGAACACGGACACCTAATAAGGGAATGCCCAATGAACAAGAAGGAGGAAGACACTAAAACAGAGCAGGGGAATAAGGCCAAAGATAACTTCATTACACCAAAGTCAAGGCAGAGAGCAAATAGAAGAAGAATGAACAAGGCGGGAATAGGTAGAACCAACTACAACAATACTTTTGAGATCTTAGATCCAGAATCAGACTCCGAGGATGGACTTAGATCCCAGGCAGCAGATAAGGAGCATAAGGAAAGGGAAGTACAAACCAGGTTTGCAGAGGAAGGGAACAAGAACATTAGTAAAGTCCAAATGCAAGAAAGACTAGAAGAGCAGGAGGAGGACACAGACATGCTTACCAGCGATGGAGGAAGTGAAGATCTCGAGCTGGAGGAGGTGCTAGCCAGGGAAGGAATGAATCTACCAAGCATAGCTGAGAAATGGAAAACGCAAGGCATAGAAAACGCACCAGAGGAAGAAATCAGGAAGATAAATGAGATGTTCATAGCCAGGCAGAAAGCAGAATTAGAAAAGCAGAATAGGAAGCTAGGTGTAGCAAAAGGGAGTGGTAACCACTCCAAAAGTCTTACATGGAACTCATCTAGCACCAAACAAAAGAAAAGACGAGGCAAAAGGACAAATGGTGAGGTTCTGCAGGAGCTAGGCATGATAATGATCAACTCAGGGAAGATGAAGGCACTTAGTGCCTTCTCCTCCTACCATTAAAACCGTAAGTTAATCATGAAGATTATATCTTGGAATGCCAGAGGGCTGAACAGCCAAGCAAAACAGAGAGTTCTGAAGCGTAAATTTCAAAAGTTTAATCCGGAGATCATGTTCATTCAAGAAACTAAATGCAGCAGCTCAAGCATGGCCAAGATAAACAAGAAGATCGGAAGGAATATAGATTATCTAGAAGTAGAAAGTCAAGGTCGAGAAGGCGGCCTAACAATGCTATGGGATACAAGAGATATTCAGGTGATCTCTGCCGAAGCGAACAAACATTTCATTGCTGTGGAAGCTCAAATCATAGGTAACTCTGAATCTTTCTTATGTGTTAATGTAAATGGACCACAAAGAACAGAGGACAAAATAAGTTTCTTAAATTCCTTAAATAAACTTATTGCTAGATACCCAAGATCTAAATGCATTATAGGGGAGATTTCAATATGATAACCACCCTTCTGGAGAAGAAATGGGGTCTAAGAAAACTAAACAAGGATACGGAGGCTTTTACCAGCTTCATTGATAATGTGAAATTAGTAGATATTCTCCCCAAGAGTGGCAACTTCACTTGGAATAACAGACGAGGGGGAGAAAGATTGATTGCCTCCCACTTGGATAGATTCTTGATCTCTGAGAATATCATATTGGATGGCATCACAGTAGAATCAGATATCCTCCCAACTGGAGGCTCGGATCACTAGCCAATTTCACTCACAGTTGCGGTGCAGAGCACTTCGAGGAACAAACCATTCCGATTTGAAAAATTCTGGCTGGATCACCCCAACTTCCTCGAGCTAGTGGAAAAATGGTGGTCCGAACCCCTTGAAGGCAATGGCTCCAAAATGTTTAACCTACAGAAGAAGTTAAGAATCATCAAAGAAAAAATAAAGGAGTGGAACATAACAGTATTTGGGGACATCTTTAAGGAGAAAACTCGGATAGAAGAAAAGTTGGAACAAATTCACAAAGACTGGGCTTCCGGGCACAGTAATGAGGAATATGCTGAGTAGGAGAGAAGTCTAACTCACCAATGGCATGATCGGTGCAAACAAGAAGAAACCTTATGGAAACAAAAATCAAGAATCCAATGGTTAAAAGAAGGGGAGCAGAACACCAAATTTTTCCATAGATCAACTCTAGACTACAGGAGTGCTAACAAAATTCTGGAAATAAAAAATAAATAAGGGGAACCACTGAAGAATCACCATGACATATCAGCACTGCTCCGGGAACACTTCAATTCCATAGCTCAGGAACCGCACTTAGACAGAGAGGAAGCCATCAAGGAACTGCTCAAAGCCATACCCAAATCTATCAATTCTGATCAGAACTGGGCCCTCTGCAGGGAGATCACACTGGGAGAAGTGGAGGAAGCGGTTAATAGCATGCCAAACGACAAAGCTCCAGGACCTGATGGTTTCACCATCAACTTTTACAAGGCATGTTGGCATATCGTAAAGCAAGAAGTGTGGGATTTGGTTGAGGACTCCATAAGATCAGCATCAATCCTAAAATCCATCAATTCAACCTTTATAGCGCTCATACCTAAGGGAGAGGAAGCCAATACCCCTGAAAAGTTCAGACCTATAGCCCTATGTAATGTCATTTACAAAATAATATCAAAAGTTATAGCCAACAGATTAAAGCCGGTTCTTCCGGGCATCATATCTGAAGAACAATCGGGCTATGTAGAGGGAAGGCAGATATTAGACAATATCCTCCTGGCCCAAGAGATGATCCACAATCTACACTCAAGGAAAGAAACAGGAATGCTGATGCAGCTTGATCTCTCGAAGGCATATGATAAGGTAAGCTGGAGGTACCTAGAAGCCATACTGGAAGCTTTTGGTTTTTGCAGGCAATGGATTAGCTGGGTTTTAGCCCTCATCAAATCCTCAAGATTCTCCATCCTTGTTAATGGTGCACCCTCTGAACCTTTCTCACCATCGCGGGGAATAAGGCAGGGAGATCCTCTGTCCCCATTCCTGTTTGTCATTCTTATGGAAGGTCTCAGCAGAATTATAGCCAAGAAGAGAGTTGAGGGAGTCATTAAGGGTCTTCAACCGATAAGAACTCTACCGGCAACCACGCATCAACAGTTCGTGGACGATACAATGTTACATGGAATCCCAACAGTTAAAGAGGCCATGGCTTTCAAGCATATCTTAGATCTTTTTAGTAAAGCCTCGGGAATGGAAATAAATTTCTCCAAATCAACGATTTTCTTTTTCCATACTCATCCAGCTATTTAGGCTCATCTGTCTCAGCTTCTTGGTTTTAGGATAGGCAATCTTCCCTCGAGGTATCTAGGGGCTCCCCTCACTCTCAAACCTTGGCAGAAAACACACTGGGAGAAGGTGCTAACCAGTATGGAGAAAAAATGTAAACACTGGACACACAGGGCTTTAAACTTTGCTGGCCATTTAGTTTTAACTAAGACAGTGTTACAGGCCATACCGCAGTACCTATTGTCTATGCTACCAGCTCCCAAGGGAATTCTTCAGCAAATGAGAAGTATTCAGAGATTCTTCCTTTGGAACGGCAACGAGGATAAGAAAAAATGGGCTTTGGTAGCTTGGAATAAGCTATGCAAGCCGAAATCCATGGGGGGACTAAATCTCGTAGACCCATCAATTGTCAACAGGACCTGTGGTGCTAAACTATGGTGGAGGTGGATAAAAGAGCCCAATCTGCTGTGGGCTAGATATTGGAAAGAAAAGTAGACTCCCAACTGCAATAATCAGGACATGATCAAACTACAAGAGATCCCGGAAGGCTCACTCATTTGGAACCTTGCGTGCAATAACCGAAGCATAGTACAGGAGAACAGCTTCTGGGAAATCCGCAATGGTAGGATAGCCCTGTTTTGGGAGGATGCATGGTAGCAACTTCCAAAACTGGACACCCCTGAAGTATCGTCACTCAAAATCTCAAACCAAAATGAAGGCAAGCACCAAGTCCACCACTACTGGAATCTGGACAATAGGGACCCCATATGGAGGGAATGGATTAGTCTCAGCAGCGACAACCACGACGAAAGAAATGAAAGCACACAACAAATTAATGATAAAATGAAAAAAAGAAAGATACAGATAGCAGAAGAAGCAGACAAGCTAAGATGGGGTTGGAGAGGTAGCGGCAACTTCTCATTAAAAGAAGCAAGGGAAATTATGGATAAGGCTGAGCAGGAGGAGGCAGTACCATGGAACAATAAGGTCTGGGACAACCTATTTTGGCCAAAAATCAAGAATTTCCTTTGGCTTCTGATGCGAAACAGAACCTTAACCTGGGATAATTTACGAAGAAAAGATTTCAGTGGGCCTTCAAGATGCCCAATGTGCTTAGCTGAAGAAGAGACAATAAATCACTTGTTCAACTCATGTGAATGGGAAAATCATCTATGGAACTGGGTGGAGGAAATTCTAAGTGATTCCAACAAAGACAGAGGGTTCATTCATAATACCATCATCAACTGGCAAAATAACTTCTCCAATAATCAAAGGGTCAACAGTATATGGAAAACCACGCCAGGCTTCCTTCTATGGACAATCTGGAAAGAGCGCAATAGACGAATATTCCAGGAAGAACACAGAAATAGAGAGCACTCCAAAGAAATGGTTTTAACCAACATTCAACAGCTAATTCAAACGAAATGTAAAATGGATCCTACAGAGAAGATATCAGATCGAGACTTACTCATCCTAAAACGCTTTCGTTTGGAAGCGAACCACAGCAACACTTCGACGGGACGCCAACAACTACCAAATTCGGACGCCACCCAATGGAATTGTCCGCCGGAGGGAAGTCTGAAGCTCAATTTTGATGGTGTGTCCAGAGGGAACCCCGGAACAGCAGGTATTGGAGGAGTCATAAGGAATCAGGGTGGCAAAATTATTCACATATATTGCAGAGAGCTGGGAGAAAGCACGAACAACGAGATGGAGTTCGCGGCGCTTGACCACGGGCTTAGAATTCTGAAGAATTTGCAGGCTAGCAAAGTGATTGTGGAAGGGGATTCGTCTCTGGTAATCTCAGTGGCTAAGAAGATCTATGTAGGCACCAAAGTAAGTCGAGCCACGAAACACTGGAGACTCGCCAAGATGACGAAAAATATTGCAGAACTGATGGTCGGAATGAACGGTTTAGTTTTCCAGGTGGTCAGACGTAAGGCTAATGGGCTGGCGGACTACTTGGCAAACTATGGCATGGACAACCCAGACGAGATTTGGGACAGCTGTTGGCACCAGGTGAACTGTCCGGACCTCAAGGAAAGGTGCATACAGCTGGCCAAACAGGACCTTGACAACGCTAACCGGGCTTAACCGGCGAAGACAGGCACAAAAGGTAAAGCATGACGAGACAGACTGGTAAGGAAAGAAGTTGGGATCGTTGGCGCTGGACGAAAGGACATGCGCAGCGGAGGCAATTATGGCAGAAACAGGCGAAAACAGAAAGGTTTTATGACATGGTAGGGTGCAGAGCGTATCGCCGCCGTATACCAAGAGGAAGGGACACATGGCAGGTAAGTACGCAAGGGAATAACAACAACATTCATTTCAGGATTTGGAGACATCCCTCGGGATTCTCGGCCATCCCGGGAAGTTATGGTGACCGGATGACCTCCTCGACTCGTCTGAACGTGGGCAACACGGGAAACCGAATGAAGAATGATTATATATCAACCAACCAAGGAACCAGCTCCATTTCAATTCCTTCGGGCATCTCTCTGGGGCACCAGATCTCTGTGAAGCGTTTCTGCCAGCAAGTTCAGGACAGACGGGGCACCATGAAGGCGGACCGCTGCAGAAGCATCACGGATAATAAGGAGCTCCAGACGGCGAAAAGAATGTATGAGACTCGAACCGCAGCGAGGAACAAGCGTAAAATCGCGGAGATGGAAGCTTCAGTTAAGGAGGAAGAATCACAGCGCACTGAGGAGGACATCGCCGGGGAGGTTAACTGGCTTCTTGATCCGGGCACGACCTACAAACGGGCCACCCAGTTCGTAAGGATGCAGGCGGAGAGTTGGAAGGTAAAGACCTTGCTTGCCAAGGCTTTAGAATCCATGGAAGAAGCGCAGCAACATTCCAGGTGGGAAGTCCCCATCTCTAACGAGCAACTGAACAACATGCTTGAGATCTACAAGAGTCTGGACGCCAAAATCTCTGCCGTGCATGGTGTGGCAGAATTGGCTAATAAGAAGCCGATGCTGCTCATCAAACTACTCAGGCAGACTCTCAACCCTGATCCTCTGCTCCATGCTGATCAGCAACTGGCGCCCCTAAAGGAAGTTCAGAATTATCACTCCTTGCAAGCTCAGGTTGACAAGCACGTTATGGAGCAAGGTCTGGATATTCTCAGTAGGTTTGGTCATCCTCCGCAGTAATAGGCCTATGTTTTTCTCTTCCTTGCTGCAATTGACAGCAGCTGGTTCCAATCTTTTGTTAATGTGTCCCTGTTTACAGTCCACGGTTTAGTAGGGGTCTCTGTTTATGCTGTAGTTCTCTGCGTGGCCACCCTGTGAGGTGTGCGGGCAGCGGTTTAGGTAGCTTTGTTTAGGGTCTGAGTTTTGTGCCAGGCCCTCTAGTTTTATCAGGCCTCGATCTTCAATGGCAGATTTTTTGTAATATATTTTTGTACTATAATACATACATCTGACTTACACAAAAAAAAACACAAGAAAATTTACTATCACACATTTAAAAAAAATAAACTAACCATATAAAAAACAGATAACCATCACCAAATTTTAAGTAGTTTGAAATTTCAAACTCATATGTAAGATGTACAAAGAAGAAGAGAAAAAATCAAATCAAAAAATTTCGAAGTGAGGAAAGATGAGCGCTTTTGATCATTGACAAAGCTGGCTGAACGCATTATAAAAGCTGCTATTCTGACACCGTTTTAGCGGATTTTAGGGGAGAAGTATTATAGAGCTAGATAAGTACAACGTCGGAGGACTCACCCGAGACATGGAGGAAAAGAATTAAAGTGAAGAGGCGTAGAGGTGGTTGATCGATCTAAGAGCAGAGGAGCACGCGGAAGAGAGTTGAATTACGCGCGTAAAACGAGATAAGATGTACGAACTGCTAGTCATTTGGAAATAGAATGTTTGCTGCTTCGCAATCTGAGATTATTTTGCTTCCCTCGCATCTTCAAAAGGATAAGGAAACACACTAGTATAGATTGATGTAGATTATTTTGCTTCCTTGTCATCTTCAAAAGGATAAAGAAATACACTAGTATAGATTGATGTAATGGAACGTTAACCATTTAATTCAAATGGACTTCTTAGAATTCTGGAGCTTTCCTAATGGGAGCTTTATGTTGCGATGGTATAAGCGAAGAAGATGTGGGTAAGATGTTGTGATGGTTCAAGCGAAGAGGATGTGAGATATAGGTGTGGCCCTCATGCTACAAGTAATATTGATCATATTTAGCATGATAAACAATGTGCCAAGCTTGTAGATATAGAATTCCAAGTATTAAATCGACATAGATATCGGGTCATATTTAGCATGATAAACAATGTACCAAGCATGTAGATATAGAATTCCAAGTATTAAATCGACATAGATATCGGGTCGGGTGTGGAGTGGTGGAAAGGTTAAGGCGTTGACCCAGTCCTAGTTCATAATATTCTTTTGACGCCATTATGGAGGAGAAGAGTAGCCCATTAATGTTTGATCTGAAAATTATGAGTAAAAAGAGGTGCAACAGATGTGTTGGTTTTATTAGCGGTCATGAGGATGAGGGGAATCTCGTAGCTCAACCTTGGTAAAAGTCTTATTGTTGTGCACATTTTTAAGTGCTTGATATTCGATATAAGTATGAAAATTGGTCTTATGGAAGGTACTATTATGAGTATTGTGAGGTGTGGAGGATGAGGCAGAGGTCACATTAGAAGGACTAGTAGTAGAGAAACCATATCTGGGCTAAAGAGATTGGATTCAAGGAGCCACTTTATATTCCACGGCCAAGGCTTAAAGAAACACCTTATCCTAGGAAAAATGTTCAAACAATTAAACTTCTCAATGAAAAGCCATTAACAAAATGAAATTAAATTTGACCATCAGTATGTCTTCTAAATCAGAGATATGTAGTTGTATGCACAACTTGGAGAAGACCTCGACATAGGCTTGTACTAAATGATTCAGTAGTTGGCAGCACTTCAATCATTTTACAAGGAGATTTTGGAGATATCTTGAGGGATAGAAGCATAGGTATCTTAGGTGATATAAGTGTAATCTTAATGCATTGAAGAAGTCATCCCAAAATATGATGTGATTAAGGCTGGTTTCTTATATCTATTTGAGCTCAATGACCAAGGATATATTCTCTAATTGGGTATCCCACCATGCTTGCACCATGCCTTCTTGGAAATTTGAAGTTTCATGTCCTCTATTATCTTAGGACATCTTTTGAAATAGGTGGAGAGACTATGGATCTAAGAATCGATAAAGTTCTCTATTTTTTTTGTCCTAATATTTCAGTTATTGAAGTGTGTATCCAACTATATTTACATTTGAGGGCATCTCTATTGTTGTAGACTGATTATTTCATGGAGAGCCATGGCTAAATCATGGATTGGCATGTCCTCGATTAAGTCTCAGATGTGATTTCTTTACAAGGCGATAAGATTTTCATCCGCGCAAATGGATCAAAATGTAGATCCCAATGATGAGATGGCACCAATCACCTTGAGGAAGGTGCACTGGGAGGAGTGTTGAACATCTAAGGGCGTGGAACTATTGAGCCATGAATCTATTAAAAAAAATGAATATATAAATGGCTTCCCATTTAAACTTTCATGTTGAGTATTAGTGTGTTAAGATTGTCCCTTCTAATACCAATTGATATACATGAAAATCTAAAAAATATTAAATATACATGGCACGCTGAAACAACAATAGATAAATAGAGAAACAGAAAGATCTTGAAAAAATGCAACCATTTTACTATAAAGGGAAGCCATCTTTTATAAACAAAAATCTTTCTTATTAATTTGATTACAAATAATGGAAACAACAAAACATTATTTAAATATTATTTTTTTTAAGTTGTCAAATTTATTTGCATCTGAAAAGATAAACCCATATTTCAAAAACATCAAATACGTTGTTAAATGTTGCCTTCGTCATTTTGAATTTCCCAAAAAAAAAAAATGTGTCTTTCTTGATTTCCCACCAACTAATTCCGGATCTTACCACATGGCTTGTTGCCTTTCAAGGTCGTCTCAACACTAAGGCATGGAACTTTGAAAGTGACCAATGTGAGTCTCATTGTTGAGGTGAGTACGCCTTTCTTGGTTTCCCACCAACTGATGTAAGATCTTACCGCATGGCTTGCTGGCATGGATCTCTAAAAGTGATCGATGTAAGTCTCATTGTTGAGGTCCTCTTAGTTTGACTAGCGCTATGTATAGTTGGAGCTTGCACTCATTGTCAGATGTTTGAGTTGCACTGATGATCGAAGATAATGATATCAATTGGAAACACTATCAGTTGTTTCCTTTCAACTAGAATGAAACTGGCCAGAACCGTTGACGTTGATAAAAGAACATCTATCCGTCACCATATACTAACCTTATACTGAATACTTAGCCCACGCCATCTTCGTCGCCACATTGTCCATCCAAAATGCATACACATTACCAATGATTTTTCCAATGCCATTTACTTCGAATCTTCTGTGCTCCCGGTGGATGTAGGGTTAGGACGTTCCTCATTATCAACGTTTGTGGCTTGTGAATCATCTAAGACATTGAACAAGGTAGAATCCCTGTACGTGAAAGTGCAGCGATTCTCCCATAAAAGCACATCAAGTAGTTGGTGAATCGTTTATAAACTGTTCAGCGATTCCCTAGATCAAAGCACATCAAGTAGTTGGTGAATCCTTTATAGGAAAGGAGAAAGAGATGACCATGTGAAATATTTTGTGAGGATTTTTCCGTTTTAGTGTCTAGTCAACCACTTATTCATTATCCATGATTTTAATAGCGAGAGCACGATTATTTTAGTGAACTAACTTTCTACCATTGCCAACTAATAGTGGTATGAAAATGCGTTGTTTAAACATTATAGCTTTTGAGTTTTTGATGGGAATATGAACCCCAAGAAAAATAAAAAATTGGTCAAATCTTTATTTTTATGGTTTAAAATTGGTTTTTCGTTATGTATATTTTAGTACCCATTGTGGAATAATTAAATACAAATCTTTGCAAAATTTAAAAAATTTAAATTGAAAATTACATCCTAGAATTTTCCAAAACATATAACCAATAAACCATTGTTTATGAAAAAAGTATAGTGTCTAAACGTGTGACCCCATTTTCTTATTGTGCCTAAAGGGGCATTCTACAACCCATTTTCTTATTGTGCCTAAAGGGGCACTCTACAACCTAGTAAGTTCCAATGTGTAAGTATGTCATATCCTCAAAAAAGAATAAAAAAAACTCCGTTAATGTAGGCCAAAACATTCACTTAATCTTAAATTGCTAATGTGTATATTGTTCATAGTGTCTAAACACCCGATTCCATTTCCTTATTGCGCCTAGAGGCACATTCCTGATGTGTGTGAGCGATGTGTGTAAGTATGTCATGTACTTGAAAAAAGAATAATAATAAAAAAACATGTCGGACAAAACATTCATTTGAATCTTAAATAACTAATGTGTTTAATAGCTCTTTTATCGTATACATGAATTTGAATGAATCATAAATTTACTTTTAACAAAAAAAATTACCACATTAAGTTCCAAATTAGGTAAAATTTTAAACATCTTTACTTTTTACTCAAGCCAATATAATTTCTTAAATCAAAGGAAAAAAGGTTAATGCAACACAAATAATGGAAAATAATGCTCCAAAATCTTTTAATACTTATTTTTAAAATGAATCTTTAAAAGGAAAAACTATAAATATTAATTTGATATAGTTTTATTATAAATTTTATTTCCATGCTATTTAAAAAATATCATTAATCTAATTGATATTAAAAGATAGTATTAATATTAATATTATTAAATTTAATAACTTTGGATTAATACAATATTAAATATAATGTAATATTCATTATATTATATTATAATATATATTAATATATCATGATATATAATTAACTCTAGATATATATGGACGAAAGAACAAAGACATAGAGTGATAGAGGTGGAGAGATAGAGGGAGTGGAAAGGAAGAAATGGAGATAAAATGAAGGAGAGGGGAGAGAAGTAATGAAGAGAGAGAGAAAGAAAGGAGTAAGAGAGGTAGAGAAGGGTAAGAAAGAGAGATGAGGACACAAAGATGGAGGGGGGTGTTGTGGCTAAATCTTGCACCAACAACACGAGTGCAGCAAAAAGCAAGGAAAGCCCCTAAAGACAACCTATGGGTTGATTGTAGACCAGTGCCTAGGACATCCTAAATAAAGGGGTGCTTGTAAGGTTATATGTGAGGGGGTTCCAACACTCCAATTTTCACGTAAATAAAAAGGTATGAGGGGGTTTGGTTCATTTCTCCAAAGGTACGAGTTATGTGTTTCAAGTATTGCCACACACTTACAATTCCCAGTAGTATCACATAGAACAGCAGAGGCTAATTACTTCAAAGGAGATTACAACTTAATAGGCTTTGTTGAGTAAATGAGAGAGGATTAGGAGAGAGAATAACTCATCATATAGAGCCCAAAACATCTAGAATTCTATGTTGAAAACATAGAGCCGAAAGCAATGGGAAACTCTACACTTATTTGAGTTACAAGTAGAAATAATGGACTGAAGAGAGAATGGGTGCTATGATTCTTATAGAGAAGTTTAAAGATATACTGAATCCCTTCATATAAGCATTATGCATTAATAAATCAACACACATGGATCTGTAAGGAAGCATGAAATAATTTCTAACAGCTATCGTAGCACACATGCAGAGAAGACTATGAACATAACGGAATTAACGGAAGGAAAAACATATTGTAATGCTAAGAAGGAGGAATCACCACCATTTTTGTGATAGTCTGAAGATCTCTCTGTGTAAAGTAATACATTCTCAAATAATAGTCATTCACTTATAGAGTTATGAACCAAAAATGGTATTACAAAGTTCAGCCCTCTCAAGTGAGAAATTTCGGAACCTTTGTATAATATTTCTTCCCCCTTTTTATAAGAGGATGGGGAGCTAGAATTACAGTTTACAAAATATCTAAGCCTGAGCCCTAGCTATCATGCTAGAATAGCTATCTCGGTCAATGTTAGGCTATGTTGCCCCAAAAAGATTACAATTGGGATTCAATCCCTTTCTTGGAAATAAACAGAAATAAAAGCACATAGAAAGAAGATAAAGAGATGAAGGAAGAGGTGTCCCCTGATCAAGCCATGTCATTGCCATCATGCATTCCACTTGTTGCTCGATCAGTTTCTGTCGATTCTTCCTTAACTGTGTGAGTGAGTTGTTTCGTGGAGAAGTGATTGTGTGATTCTGGGAAGTGTTGCACTGTGCAGAGGAACGAGACTCCATGTCGAGTCATTAAATCTCTGTTTGGCCTCCCATACTGTCAATTACTCACTGCCCCCCTATTTCATTCAATGCTGGAGCTGTCGACCCATCCACCTTTAAAGCTTTGTATTGTGCCCTCGGGGTCCTGTTGTAGTGAAACAATGAAGTTTCTATGTCGCGGGCCTTTTACCTTAAAATATGATGAAATAGGTGGGCAATTTTGATTTCCCCCTTAGCCCCTATGCTTTCAGCCCCTTTTGTAACATCTCGCAGACAACCAGGGGCTAGGACCAAGGGATGAGCGCTTGGGTGCTAAGGACTTCAGGTTCCTATCCAGGGGCTCCTTTCCCTTTGTTACGCCAAATACGACATATCGGTGCTTTAATTTTTTTTGCTCGTGGCTCTTCCCTCTGCCCTCACAATTTCCAATCCATAGGATCGGGCTCGCCAAAAGGTATCGCAATCACAACCACGGAGATAAGGGACTCTTTACCTTTTTCTTTGAAGTGGGCCGACAGCTTGGACATGAGATCTTTATAGACCCTACCCTAATAATTTATCGCATTTGGGGGAGGAGTCCCACATATCACAATCACACTGAATCATTTTCTTAAGCCTTTACCCCTTCATTGCTGCAATTATCGATCAGTGCGGTGACGTCATTACTGCCACGTGTCACCACTATGTGTCACCCCGTCAGTGGTGACACGTCTCACCTGGAAATGGTGCCATGTCACTCCTGAAAACACTGAAACTAGGTGACACGTGTCCTTTGCCACGTCATCAACCATACTGCCACATCACTGCTGACGTCAGTTGTCCTATCAGCTCTGAAGACCAATCACATGCCACTGCATGGCCCCTTGGAGGAGAGAGAAAAGGCTTGTCTGACCCTATTTTTCAAGCCATTCCTTTGTTAATGAATTCCGACCTTCCCTGGCGATACAACACTTTATTGCAAATCGGTCCTCGCACGGTCTTTAGAGTTCAGAACATTGCCAATTCGTCAATCGCTCAACGTCGATATTATTGTACTACCACATGGAGGAGAAAGAAGGGGGGTGGGCCACTCCTATTTTTCTCCCCTATGCTTTGTATTTGGTTTCCTTGCCCCCCCCGGTGATGCTCTACATTATCGCATGGTCGACGGTCTTAAAGATCTTTAAGTTAAAATATCATCGATATGTTGATCACTGATATCGTAGGACTGTGGGACTAGGATATCCTCCTTCAATGCTGAGAACCCCTGATAATCCTTAAGTGTGAGCCCTGAAACTCCGCCGATGGTCGATTGCAATATATACTCCACCCAGATCTGTCGAGTGCCAATATGCGATATCGACGATCGACGGATTGTTGTTCCTCACTCTAGCAGTGCTCCTTACCCACTTGAATGTTGATATGCAATATGCGATGAGCCTCACGGGTCTCGATTGCAATTTTTCCCTCATACTTAGCCATTTTTTTATTTTTTGAGCTTTCCAAGGTAATGTTAGAAATGCTTTCACTTCTGCTCTAGGGGTCCATTTTTGGACTTCCATATACCATTGGAAATCTCTTTTCGAGCACTAGGAAATGGAGAGGAACTGATTAATATTTGATATCTTATGTGGCCCAAACATTAGCATCAAAAATCACTACTATTTGACTTTTTAAGCAACTAAAGACTGATGAAGCAGTGAGTGACAACATTGGCTCCTACCGAGGACAGTGCCTTGCTTGCAAGGTGTTGAGAACCTGCAAACTAGTATCCTTAACCATTGGGCAAGGATTTAGTAGTAAATGCATATTTGTAATCAAAACAATCTCCATGGGACTTAGATCCTCAATCTAGAATGCATAAATAAAAATTTTAACAACTGAAAAGTAAATTCTCAGTTGGTGAGCTTATTTATGTACAATTGTACTTATGCACAGTACTTAATTTAGCTAAGTATGCTCAATTTTCCAATAGAACCAAGCCAACATAAGGGTACTAGACCACATGCCTTCATACTACTGAAAAAAATAAAAATAGGCATCCAACATGAAAATTTTGCAAATATGGAACTTAATACATGCTCTTGAAATGACCTCTGTTGCTGGCTTATGAATAGGTTCATGTATTTAGCCACAGGGTCATGAAATAGAAAAGGAGTATTTGCACCAACCTATTCTTCACATACAGAGTGTTGGCTTATGTATTTTTTGTTATGGCAGCTACAAACACCCTTCAGCTCCTCAAATTTTGTCTTTTCAAGGAAGACTGGTTGTTGCTCTTTTACTGCCCATTTTTCAATGCGACAAATGTCTTGGAAATATTTTTGTAGCAATTAAACTTTGGGCTCTTCTTGAAAAACTTGCTACTAAGATTTTTCTCCCCACTTGTCGGTAAACAACTCCTACTCAACTTCCACAAACATCTCTTCCTCCTCTAAATAATTTGAATAAAAAATTAGAAGAGGGTCCTGGTCTTGTTCTCCATGTGAAAGGGGTGTGTTGTGAACTGGAGCCTCTTTGTTGACCTCCTAATCATCCTCCTCTTCTTGTGCATCTCCCCCTGACTGGAAGCGCAATGGATTTGCATCACTTGACTCTCTAGCTGAGTCATATTCATCACAGGAAGGAGAAAAATAAAGTTCGGTTGAATCAGACACCTGAGGGTTTGTTGGCGGCTCAATGATATTTATTTCTTCACTTTCTAGCTCAGTGGGTTATGCTTCTTGATGCAAGTAGATGTTTTTTGGAGTGGAGCTTCGTCAACATCTCCAGCAAGGTCTTCAACCTTGGGAATGTCTTCATTGTTAAAAGATGTGAAACAATCTTCAAATAAAGCATTCAATGGATAAAATATTTTGAAATATTGAGTGAATGCTATATGAAAAATTCTTAGGGAAGATATACTACCACAAGGTATCATTCTGTACCAGACTCTAGCATTCCCCTCTAAAGAAAATTTGAACAACTTCATTTATACATCTTCAAGAAGAATACCTTGTTGCTCCATGCATTCATGAAAGTCTTTAAGGTGATGGTTAGGTCTTCTCTTTGATTTCCCAGTGAATCTAGGAGAATAGGTATTCCACTCATGATATACAGGGACATGACTGAGAAAACCAACAATAGAAGAAAAATCCATTGGGGCAAATTGGTTGGCTAGAAATGCGGGAAGGGCCATCTTGAAAACCTCCCTATGTGATTGATTTCAGCTTCAAAGGTAGGGAGATTTTTAAGCTGTTGTAGCATTAGAGTGAGTACGGGGCTGCTTGAAAGCCAGGATGATCAAACAGAGATATGGACAGTGGATGTGCTAGGATGTTTACCATAGAATTGACAGTGGAGTTGCCGAGGTGAGAGATCTTCAACCCACACTTCCCTAGCTCACCTAACAGGGGAATGTAAAACTTTGTTGTACCCAAGGAAAAATATTCTAATCTTCTCCCCAATAATGGTGCCAAAAATATGTTGTGGCTAAATCTTGCAACAGTAGCACAAGTGCAACAAGAAGCAAGGAAAGCCCCCTAGAGACAGCCTCTGGGTTGATTGTATACCAGTGCCTCAAACATTTTAAATAGAGGAGAGCTTGTAAGTTTATATGTGAGGGATTTGTAGCACTCCAATTGTCATGTAAATAAAAAAGGTGTGAGTGGGGTTGGCTCGTTCCTCCAAAGGTATGAGTTATGTGTTTCAGGTATTGCCTCAAACTCACAGTTCCCAGTAGTATCACATAGAAAAATTGAGGCCGAATACTTTAAAGGGGATTACAACCTAATAGGATTTGTTGAGAAAATGAGAGAGGATTAGGAGAGGGCATAACGCATCATATAGAGCCCAAACCAGCCAGAATTCTATGTTGAAAACATAGAGCCGCAAGCAATGGGGAATTATACACTTATTTGAGTTACAAGAAGAAATAATGGACTGAAGAGAGGATGGGTGCTATGATTCTTATAGAGAAGTTTAAAGATATAATTCATCCCTTCATGCATGCATTATGCATTAATAAATCAACACACATGGATCTATAAGGAAGCATCAAATAATTTGTAGTAGCTATTGTAGCACACATGGAGAGAATAATATGAACATAATGGAATTAATAGAAGGAAAAACATATTGTAATCACTACCATTTTTGTGATAGTCTAAAGATATGTCTGTGTAAGTAATACAATCTTAGATAATAGTCATTCACTTACAGAGTTATGAGCCAAAAATTGTATCACAGAGTTCAACCCTCTCGGATGAGAAATTATGGAAGCTTTGTATAATATTTCTCCCCCCTATTTATAAGAGGAGGGGGAGCTAGAATTATAGTCTACAAAATATCTGAGCCTGAGCCCCAGCTATCATGTTAGACTAACTGCCTTGGTTAGTGTTAGGCTATGTAGCCCCAAAAGTATTACAATCAGGATCCAATCTCTTTCTTGGAAATAAACAAAAAAAAGCACAAAGCAAGAAAATGGAGAGTTGAAGGAGGAGGTGTCCCATTTTTGTCCCAGTAGAGTCCCTTGATCAAGCCACATCCCTGTCGTGATGCATTCCACTTGCTGGTCAGTCGGTTTTTGTCGATTCTACCTGAACTGCATGAGTGAGTTGTTCCACGGAGAAGTTATGGAGTGTTTCTGGGTAGTGTTGCACTGTGCAAAGGAGTGAGACTCCATGCCAAGCCATTAAGTCTCCGTTGGGCCTCTCATACTATCATTTACTCACTGCCCCCTTGCTTCATTCAATGTTGGAGTTGGTGACCCATCCACCTTTAAAGCTTTGTACCATCCCCTTGGGGTCCTGTTGTAGTGTAACAACGAAGTTTCTTTGCTGTGGGCCTTTTACCTTAAAATATGACGAAACATGAGGGCACTTTTCATTTCCCCCTTAGCCCTTATGATTTTAGCCCCATTTCTAACATCCTGTATATGACCAGGGGCTGGAACCAAGGGCTGAATACTGCATGTTGGTGTTTTACTGTGTTTCACTTGTGGCACTTCCCTCTGTCCTCGCGATCACCGATCCATGGGGTCGGGCCCACTAAGAGGTATCGCAATCGCAACCACGGAGAGGGAGGGACTCTTTACTTTTTTCTTTGGAGTGGGCTAATAGTCCAAACGTGATATCTTTATATACTCTGCCATAATAATTTATCGTATCTGCAGGAGGAGTCATGCATATCGCGATTACCGATTTGCGGGGTGACGTCATTACTGCCAAGTGTCACCCTATGAGTGGTGACATGTGGCACCCAAAAATGGTACCATGTCACCCCCGAAAACATTGAAACTGGGCGACACGTGTCCTATCCATGTCTTCAACCATACTACCACATCACTGCTGACTTCAGTTGCCCTGTCAGCTTTGAAAACCAGTCACATGTCGTCACGTGGACCCCTGGAGGAGAGAGAAAAAGGTCTGCCCGACCCTGTTTTGCAAGCCATTCCTTTGTTAATGAATTTCGGCATTCCTCGATGATACAACACTTATCACAAATCGACCCCCGCACGGTCTTTGGAGTTCAGAAGACCACCAATCCATCGATTGCCGAATGCGGATACCACTGTACTACCATGTGAAGGAAAGAGAAGGGGCACGGATCACTCCTGTTTTGCTCTGCTTTCCTTTGTATTTGGTTTCCTCAGCCCCCTGGTGATACTCTACTTTATTGCATGGTTAGCGGTCTTATAGATCTTAAAGTTAAAATCCCACCAATACATCGATCCTTAATATTGCGGCACTGCGGCACTGCGATATCGGCCTTCGGCACAAAGAACCCCCAATAATCCTTAAGTGTGAGCCCTAGGACTCCACTGATGACCGATTGCAATATATACTCCGCCCAAACCCGTCGACTGCCAATATGCGATATCGGCGGTCAACAGATTTTTATTCCTCGCTCCTTTAGTGCTCCTTACCCACTTGAATGGTGATATGTGATATGTGATGAGCCTCCCGGGTCTCGATTGTGATTTTTCCCTCATATTCAGCCATTTTTAGATTTTCTGAGCTTTCCACAGTAATCTTAGAAATGCTTTAACTTCTGCTCCAAGAGTTCATTTTTGGACTTCCATATACCATTTGAAAGCTCCTTTTGAGCACTAGGAAATGGAGAGGGACCGATTAAGCTTTGAAAACTTCCATGGCCCAAAAATTAGCATCAAACATAGCTACTATTTGACTTTTTAAGCAACTGAAGACCGATGAAGTAGTGAGTGACAACAAGGGGAGAGAGGAGGATAGAGAGAGAAGGAGATAGTGACAAGGTTGGAGGGAAGAGAGAGAGAGAGAGAGATGCGGGAGAGAGAAGGGGGAGAGAGAAGGGTGAAGGAGAGAAAGGGAGAGAGGGGAGGGACTTCAAAGGGAGGGACAAAGTGATGGAGTTGGAGGGTGAGAGAGGGAGTGAAGAAGAAATACATAGAGAGAGAGAGAGAGGGAGTGAGAAGGGAGAGATGGAGAGAGAGTGTGTATGTTTTGGGGTGAGATAGAAAGCCAAAGAAGGAGGGATGGAAGGAAGGGGGAGATAAGGAGAGAGGTAGGGAGATAGTGACTGAGTTGGAGGGTGAAGAGAGAGAGAGAGAGAGAGAGAGAGAGAGAGAGATAAGGGGGAGATAGAGGGAGGGAGGGGATAAAGGGAGAGAGAGGAAGGAAGAGAGAGATGACATGAGAGAGAGACGAAGAGAGGGAGGGAGATAGAGAGGGAGGTAAGAAGAAAGGCATAGAGATATAAAGGTGGAGAGAGAGATAGATGGAGTCATAAGGGAGATAAAGAGAGGGAGAGAGGAGAGAAAGATGGAAGAGAGATAGAAAGGGGAGAGAAGGAGAGAAGGGGAAGAGAGAGGGAGAGGGAGATGAAGAAGGAGGAAGAGATAGATAGATAAGGAGAAAGAGTGTGTATGTTTTGGGGGTGATATAGAGAGACAAAGGAGAGACAGAGGGAGATAGAGATATATATTGGAGACAGGGAAGAAGATTTTTTTCTCTAGATGCAATGATTTCAGTATAGATGATCATTTCTAATCCTATTTGATTGTTTGAAGTAGATGTATTGATTTCGATGTAGATGATGGTTTATAATCCTATTTGATTGATGCACTAGATGCATTGATTTTCAGTGTAGATGTTGATTTCTAATCCAATTTGATTGGTTGCTTTTGATACATTGATTTCAGTGTAGATGGTACTTTCTAATCCTATTTGATTGCTTTCACTAGATGCATTGATTTCAACATAGATGCTGATTTCTAATTATATTTGATTGTTTGCACTATATGCATGGATTTCAATGTAGATGTTGATTTCTAGGATTATTTTATTTCTTGCATTAGATGCACTTATTTCAGTGCAGATGCTGTTTTCTAATCCTATTTGATTAATTGCATTAGATGGATTAAATGTTGTTAATCTTGAGGCTGTAAATTATTAAAATATTCTTCAATATTAGATGGAAGGGGGAGAGGGGGAAGAAGATTTCTTGCATTAGATGCATTTATTTCATTGTAGATGGTGATTTCTAATCCTATTTGATTTTTTTCACTAGATGCATTGATTTCAGTGTAGATGTTGATTTCTAATTATATTTGATTACTTGCACTAGATGTATTGATTTCAATGTAAATGCTGATTTATAATCATATAGAGATTGATATATATGGAGGGGGGAGAGAGAGAGAAGAAGATTTTTTTTTGCTAGATGCACTGATTTAAGTATAGATAATCAATTATAATCCTATTTGATTGCTTGAAATAGATGTATTGATTTCAATGTAGATGATGATTCCGAATCCTATTTGATTGATGCACTAAATGCATTGATTTTCAGTGTATATGTTGATTTCTAATCCTATTTTATTGGTTTCTCTAGATGCATTGATTTCATTGTAGATGGAACTTTCTAATCCTATTTGATTGCTTTCACTAGATGCACTGATTTCTGCAAAGATGTTGATTTCTAATTATATTTTATTGCTTGCACTAGATGCATGGATTTCAATGTAGATGTTGATCTCTAGGATTATTTGGCTGCTTGTATTAGATGCACTGATTTCAATGTAGATGTTGTTTTCTAGTCATATTTGATTAATTGCACTAGATGGATTAGATGTTGTTAATCTTGAGGCTCTAGATTAATAAAATTATTTTTCAAGATTAGATGGAAGGGGGAGAGAGGGAAGAATATTTCTTGCATTAAATGCATTTATTTTAGTGTAGATGGTGATTTCTAATCCTATTTGATTTTTTTCACTAGATGCATTGATTTTAATGTAGATGTTGATTTGTAATCCTATTTGATCATTTGCACTAGATGCATTGATTTCAGTGCAGATGTGGATTTCGAATCATATTTGATTGTGTGTAGTAAATGCATTGATTTTAGTGTAGATGTTGATTTCTAATCCCATTTTATTTCTTGCATTAGATGAATTGATTTTAGTGTAGATGTTGTTTTCTATTCCTATTTGATTTCTTTCATTAGATCCATTAGATGTTAAGCTTGAGGCTACAAATTATTAAAAAAAATATTTTTCAAGATATATTAGTACCTAGAGGGACACTATTAAGAATTAATTAGATGTGAAAAGTTGCGATACCTAAAATTAAATGTAATAGATGTGCAGAATCAATCATCCTTGTTACACATCATTTTGTCACTATCCCTGTACTCCCCGTTCCTTGATCCTGGAGGACCTTTACAATGAATCCCACATGCTTTGCCTTCATGAAGAAACTCCCATCGTGTCCCTCTTCATGAGCAAATAAATTCCTTTTTGTCCATTTCCCCTAAAACTTCCAATTTTCCTAGTTTACAAAACCGCCGCTAATGGCCTTTGCCTCCCACGCGCCCATGTGCAGATATTACCACTACCCCTCGTGCTGACTGAAGTGACTAAGCTGTGTTCCAGTCGCGTCGGTCCTGTTATGGAAAGCTTTTTAAATTAGAGCCAAAGCTTCCAGCTTTAGAAGCTTCGTAACGGAAGTCTGGTAAATGGTTTGGCCAAATGGGGTCGAGGATGACAGTTTGGGCTCCTTGTCCCTATAATGATGGAACTACCTCAAGGGATAAGACCTTCTTCCATGAGAAGAGGATCCATCTCCCATTCATTCATCCTATATAAGCCTCCATTTTCCACAAGCACATGCTAGCGTTAGAGTTAGAGTGTTGATATTAGTGTGTTTATGCTATTTTGGTTTTGGAGTAGACAAGCAAGCTATTACTAGTTGTAGCTATCTAGTTGTGTGAGGGAGAAGCGTGATTTGGTTTGGAGTGAAGCCTAAAGGGAAGACATTTAAAACTATTGTTGATTGAGGCCATCATGGATTGCTAGAATAAGTGTGTGGGAACCTGGTCTTGTCAGAGAAGGAGTGCAATGTCAAGGCGGATTGTTGTAATCTCTCTTTGATATTAATATAGGCAACTATTGATTAATTTCCTACATGTTTTGTAATATTACATATTCATGGCTTAATGTTTCTTGACTTGTTAAGTAGGTTGAATTGCAATTTGTCTATTATCACATTTGTTTTCTATTGTTGTTTACTTGTTTCAGGTGCTTGAAGAAGGAAGCGAAAGATTGCTAGAGTGAGAAAGTGAGGACATCATCAAGCAGGATAAGTGGACCAAGAGGTAGGCCCTCTTTATTGATTCTAACCTAAGGAAATCTTCCATAGAATTTATCTGTTGTGGCTAGACCCATTATTGAGCTAGAGGAATTCTTTTGTGTCCGCACTTATAATCTTACTTCACTACAAATTGGCCACTCAACTGGGGATCCCAAACCTTTTGTCTATCTTGGATTCTGATTTCGTGAGAACTTTTCTAGTTCCATGTTTTCCCTTTAGTTCTGTTTCTTTTCTCCTGTTACTAGTTTCAGTCTAAAATTCATAATAGCATATATGGTTCTTGTTCCAATTTTTTATTTTTATTTTCCTTATCTGCCTTGATTAGCGCACTTAAGTCGTTGACAGTCACACCAACCATCATGAGTTGTTGAGACACAGTTGCATCAACTAGCCTCTAGCGCTTATTGTCAATTAGGCAGTCACACCAATGCCTATAAGCGGAGATTAGGGATTGACCCCAATCTTGGCCAGTGTGTTCTTCTCTTGTGATTTTGGCCCCATAAGCCTTTTGCACCATTTTCTCTTTGATTAGAAAGCTACGTTTCATTTGGTTTTGTTTGCTTTTTGGCTTATCATGTTTCTGCTTGATTGATTGAGTCATTGAGTGGCCAGTGACACTAGGGCATCTAGTTGGTCATCCATTCAGTAGTTTGTGAACTCACTAAGTTGGGTTGTAGGTGTGCTTACTCTTTGCATTCTATTTTTGGTCCTTTTAATGACTTTGGCCTCTTTTTGCACAAGTTCGAAAAGTTTTCGTTTGCTTTCCTAAACGTTTCTTTTCCAGCATAGATTACATTGTTAGTTTTGTGTTTGGTAAAGTCAGTGTTTCACTGATCTCAATGAACTTCTCTTTTCACGTTTTTATCTGCTTGGAGAGCTTATTGTCTTGAGAACTTTTTCACTGAAAGATTATATGTGAAAAGTTTGTTTCATTTTTTCATGAAAAAGTATGAAATTTTAGCTTGTTGCATCATTATGTTACGATAATTTGCATCATTTGAAAGACTAGAATTGCATCAACATTTGAAAAAGGAAGAGAAATTTTTGCTTTTGAAAGGACTAATAGATAAGTGCTTGTCAAGAAATTAGGAATTGGAATGCATTTTTCATTAGTTTATTTTTTGAAAAAGTAAGGTAGTGAAAGATCATTTCGTTTTCAGTTGCTTGATTGTTTGCATTTGATTGAGTAATTTCTACCCTCTTTAGTGTAGGCATTTCATCGAATTGAAAGGGTCTTGTCTCATTTAGTTGCATTTAAGGTTTTTTGAGTAACATCGCAAAGACCTAAAAACTAAAACATAACTCAAGATCAACATTAAAATGAATTCAATTAACCTAAGGCACATTTGAAATTAACGATCATATCTAGAAGGTCTAGGTTAGAGACATGTTCCGGTGTCTTTAAACCTAGCAGTTCGTGTTAGATTCAGCATTAGACAATGCTAGTACGAATTTTTGCTCCCGTACCTTCGAGTATATAATGGGAGACCCCACTAGGCTGCAATCCTTTTATCCTTAGGAAGTCGAGTCACCTTGCAAACGTGATACACCCAACACATCATTCGGGGAGATTGCCTACTTGTACTTCTTGGTTCGCTAGGAGGTATTCTACAATTCACGGTTTCCTGGTAATCTTGTTTACCTAGATCATTAAGAGCAGTCATTTGATCTTTTTGACTCATTAAACGTAAAAAATCATTCGAGCACTTGTCCTTTCAAGCTCGTTTCCAATCGAAAGCGATAGAGTCATCTTTGTTTCTTTCTCGACTCTTAAAAAATGAAAGAGCATCATTCTTTTATGCGTCGTAATAATTGATTGCCCGTGATCCAAAACACCCTGTTAGTATTTTTTGAGACCAAATCATGAGTTTCCTTAAAAGAACATTTTAAATCCTTGAAGTTATTTGTTCCATCGACTAAGACAAGGTCATCATGGTTGAACCATCTGGTTCACCGAATTCCTCTTCCTCTCCTCTATCTGAAAGATTGTCTGAGGAGTTATTTCCTGAGTTATCAGAGTCACTCGAGGACTAAAATGTTGAACTCGAAATTGTTTGGAGTGTTAAATCATTGTCATCTCGTCCTCCACTTACTTTCGATATTGGGTCATCTATTGATCTTGGCCCGGAATCTGTAGACGTTATCTACCATTTGAACCCTATGTTTGACTTTGTTGTGATATCACCACAGTGTCCTTACAGTCTGTACGACCGGCCGGGTGTTCCTTTGGATCTATCCCCTCGTACTCGTTCGGCCATTTGTTGCCGTTTGTTTTCAAACATGGAACCCGAAGGTGATGCTCCAGTCACATTTCCGAATGAGTCTGAATTTTCTACTCCACACACTATTGAGGGGGAAGAATTGCAATTGCAATCTCCTCCCGAGGGTTTCCCTTTTTCAGAATGTATTCCTACCAGTTTTCCACCCAACTATGTGTCTTTGGCATAGTTGGTTTCAGGTACACCAAGTGCCTCATCACTTTACCATAATCATGTATGGGCATCAAGCGCCAAGCCTATGTCAGGTCCATTCGTTACGAACACAACTTCCCAATAGGTTGTTACTTCATTCCCAGTGTACCCCACCATTGGGAATACTCTTGTGTCATCAATCCCAGTTACCCATCAGGAACAACCAATAGTTTCAAATATTGTCTCTGTCAGTTCCTCCATCCCACTAGTCCATGGCCAGATTGTGCCACCGCCTAAGGTGCAGAACTTGAATGTTTCTGTGGTTTCAGGTGCCACTAATGTGAGTAGCTCACAAGCTCACATGCTTGGTATAAACCAGCCTTCTTCTAGTATTATTTATAACCCTACTGATTCCACTGGATCAAGCAATATCCAGTACCAACAGGTTCATAATCTTGTTGGTCCGTCTAGATCAAGCAATGTTCAGTATCAACAACCCTATGGGGCTTAGGTCCAATAGCAAAATCCTTACGTTCCATATGGTTCTCAAGGAATGGTTAATCAAACTTACACCCTCCAATCTGGGCAGTACATCTAGCCTGGCTATGGACAAATTCAGTTCTGTAATTTCCCGGGCACTATTCAAGTACCCTTGCAACAGAAAGGACAACCTTTGTTACCACAAGGGCAACCTTTGTTGTAGCAAGGGCTCTCCTCCCAAAAGCAAGGGCAAATTATCCCACAGCAAGGTAACCTGAAACAACCGTAAGCTGCGTAGCAGCAGATGCAATATGTTCCGCACATCTCTCAACCCGTGTCCTCGCAGGGCCAACCTTTACAGCCCCAGGGACAAATTTTGCAATCGGAAGGTCAACCCTTGCAACAGAAAAACCAACCAAGGTAGTAACAACCCTTGTATACATATCAACAAGGTCAACCCTTGCAGGGGCAGGGTCAAGGTCAAGTCCTGCAATAGCAGAACCAAAATCCTCATGTCCTAGGTCAATAGGTTCAGAATCCTGTCGACCAAGGGCATCAAGTACAAAATCCTTACATCCAAGGGAAACAAGTGTATCAACCTTATGCCCAAGGACTGCAGGTCAAAAATCCTCTTGTTCAGGGACAACAGGTTCATCAGTTGTATGTTCAAGGATAACAGGTCCCGTATCCATATGTCCAAGGTCAACAGGCTCAACAACCTTTTAACTCGTACGTTGCTTATCAACAACCTATGGCTGGATAGTTCTAAGGTGTTCAAGGTCAAAATGCTCCCAATGGTAAGGGTAATCCGTAATGGGGGCAACCTCATATGCCATATGGCCAAAATACCCCACTGTGGGGCCAAAATCCTTACCAGTAGGGATGGGCTCCTCCCTATGGGCCCGCTTATCAACCTCCCATGCCTTTTAACACTCAATTACCTTTCTTGGCTACACTCGAGTTGCCGGATGTATCATGCCTAACAAATGATCCGATCCTTCATTTGCCATACTGGCCTTCGGTGCCGTCCAAGATACCAAGTGATTTCCCAAAGTTCAATGGGAAAGCTAAAGAGGATACTCAGGCCCATGTGATGACATATCACTTTTGGTGCTCAACGAACTCATACGTGGACAATTCCATTCATCTTCGTCTTTTCCAACGAACCCTCATGAGTGTTGCAGCGAAATGGTACGTCGAGCTACCTCGAAGTACTTACCGTGAATTTAACTCTTTAGCTATGGCTTTCCTCATCCATTTTCAGTTGTCAGTTCACTATGAAACTGGCACCTATTTGCTCACATTTCTTAAGCAAGATACTGCAACGCACATCTCTGATCACATCCATGAATGGAGACGTAGACGTCGGTTGATCAAATTCGAGATTGCTGATTAGTTGCTCACTGAATGGTTTACCAAATCATTTGTAGCCCCAATTTCTCATGATATAGCTATGGGTGGATGTGTCACTGAAGAGCAGGCCATTGCTCATGCCTAGTACTTGGATCTAGTTTACTCTCCGTCTGGCACTTTATATGAGTTATTACCTAATGCTCTGCGGCCATCACCCAATCCCACAACATGAAAGTTACCAGTTGTTCCTCCTGTCGATGGAGTTATTGGTTCAATATCCCAAACCCCTGCTAAAACTTCTTCCAAACAGAAGTCGGTCTCGAATGTTGTCACTAATAACTCATCCCAAAATCCACCTCACAGTGGTAAAACCTCAAAGGTCCACACTCTCCAGTCTACCGCAACAGACAAATCCTCCAAAGGGAAAAAGAAAGGCGAAGGAAAAGCTAAAGTTGATGCCCCGAGGGTCCTCCCAAATCATTTGTTGGTGAATCTTCACAACAAAAACCTAAGTATCCCTGCCTCATTTGTGAGGAAGATCACTACACTAAGGATTGTCCCTGATGATTTGAAGCTAGTCTCCTCCTTAAAGGGACTCCTATTGTCCTCAAAGAGTTGTTTCCATCGCAGCAGACCCAAATGGTAGACCAACCCCAATCTACTTCCTCTGGATCTCAAGTTTTCATGATGAGCACGCCTATTAATTTGGCTACCCAATCAAAAGGCTATCAAACTCCTCCTCTAACAGCTAGGAAAGAGAAAGAAGCTGCACCTTCTTCTTCTACCCTGAGTTCTGGCCCTCTGCATATTGAGCGCCCTAACCCTGATTCCGCTATGCAGCCACCCTCTCGAGATGTATTGCAGAAATCCTCGTATAATCCCAACGCCTGAGCTGCTCAACACTACAATATTGTTGAGGATTTGGCTCAAGCGCCGTTAGCCATGTCAGCTGTCGAGGTACTCCAAATATGCCTATCGTAGCGGAAATATTTACTGTCAGCTATCAGGGGCATCGATCCCACTGATTCCAATTTGATATGTTTTGATCTAGAAAACCATGTTCCACGGCTCCATCATTAGATTTCCTTTATTGTTTAGGTAATCATCAACGAGAAGACCATCCACTGCACTGTCATTGATGAAGGTGCTTCCATCTGCATCATTTCAATCGCATGTTGGAAGGCTATTGGTTCCCCTGCACTGAACCAATCTTTGAACACTTTGGAAGCTTTCAATGGGCATGATTCGCAACCCTTCGGAGTCTTACCTAACCTTTCCATCACCTTGGAAGGTAAGACAGTGCAAGTTGAAGTAGAAATCGTTAACGCCATTCTCAATTATAATCTTCTACTCGGCCGAAGTTGGACTCATGCCATGCATGCCGTGGCCTCCTCTTTATTTCGCGTGACTCATATTCCCCATCAAGGGAAGATTGTCACAATCGACAAGTTGTCTTTCTGTGCCTTTTCCTCCTCGGATCACAATGTTCTATATGTCAAGCACACTGGTGCTCCCTATGTGAGTGTGGGGGTAGGTCTCTTCAAAGATTCTGCCTTAATGGGAATTTTTCCACTCCCACCGCCTCATGTTGCCTCTCTCAACATGATCTCGGTCAAATCTGATCCCTGTGTCATACCTGCACCAGATCTTGTTGATACTTGGGGTGAGGTTATACTGCTTAGCCCCACCAAAGCCAATTACATGGAAATTGTTTCGTCTTCGAACTATGCACCCTCTGATTCTCATATCTCGAAGACCTCTCTCGATACATACTCTCAATCCCCTTGGCTTGGCACTTTGGAATCACCTGATCCCTTATCCAAGACCTTCCTTGTTGATGAAGGTATCATGGAAATCATGTCTCTCGAGGAACCAACATGGATCAATGCTCATCATCGCTCTTCGTTCCTACCATGTCTAACAGTCATGTCTACCTTTCTCGAAGAGTTCTCTTCTCCACTCTCTATTTATTTGTCAGTTTACCCTAACATGATCAAGAACTTCACCTGAGGGAACCTTTATCCCTTCATGGATTTAGGATTTTTCTCCCTCCCTGAGTTTTTACGGATTTCCTATTATTGCACTGGGGTTTCCATCTGACTCGTAACCCTCCCTCACCCAGGGGGCATGGGGGCAAAGCCTAAATCTGATTTATATATTCAACCTCATTTTAATGCATGCATCTTATATAAATATAATTATATACACTGTTTGTAATGTAGTATCAACTTTACACCTTAATGGTTTTTGATGAACATCACAATGGAGCTATAGTAGCTTGGGTGATATCATCATACAATACTATAGTCGATATTTCTAAATGGATGTCAGCCTTATTTTCCATTGGGAAAAAAAAATGACTTGATTGGCGTGTTCAAGCCTTCATCACAGATGATGCTGCTGCTGAAATTGAAGAGTTAAGATGATTTTCTTATTCTTTCTATAAGAGACATAAAAATATTGTTAATGTATATCCTCTCTAAAAATTATGTTATTCCAGGTTTTCATTCAAGTGTACAATATTATTATGTATGTGGCATGTTCATCATGCATGGTTGAAGAATGTTGGAAATAAATTCCAAGGAAGGGAAAAGCAAATCCACATTTTTCGTGCTTTAGGAGAAATCATGCACACATGTCAAGATGATGAATCTGTAAAAAAGACAGTTAAAAGGTTTTTTTACTCAATTTAGTGACCATAAAAAGATTTTGGAATATTTTAATACCACTTTGTTATCCAACAACAAAATATGTAAGTTTCTTGTAAGTGGTTTTAATTAATCTTTATTGCATGTCATATGTATAGTTATTGATACATAACTAATAAAAAAAAATCTACAGATATGTGGGAAAAATCATGTAGAAATTTTCCACACTTTAATAAAGATACGAACAATGTAACTGAATCTTACCATCGGTATATCGAGGAAAGGTACCTAAGTGAGAAGAACAATTCATGCCACAAACGGGTCGATTGGTTAATTTATGTGTTGTTGACAAAGGTTGTATTATATTACAATCATATGCAACGTTTAAAAGAAGTTGGTTTTGTACAACCCAGAAAATCGAGGAAAAATTGACTTCATCTAAATGTAGAGCTAACCAAATCCCAAAATGAGGATTTTGTGTTTGTTGAAAAGAGTAACAATGGTTATTGAGTTCATAGTCAAAATAAGGATACTCATGATATTTGGTACAATGTCATAATAAAGGTTTCAATCTACACTTCTGTAATTGCAATTGGACCCTGCATGGAAATGTCTGTAAACATGTATTGAAAGTTGAGATGTTGGTGACTAACACTATTTTGGGTGAAAATGTACTACCTAATGTCAGTAATCCTACTATGGAAATGGCTAGTATTTTGTTTTATTTGAATGAAACACCTATATTGGGCCCAGGAATCCAAATAGAGCTTCCTCCATGCTTTGATTCTCCTCCCAATCTAAATTATCATAATGAAACAAGCATTGTTGATTTAGAGAATTTCTCATATAATGTTGAATCAACCAATGTATGACCAGATATTGACTTTGAAGATGATGAGATAAAATGTGTTAAATTTTCAACTCATGAGAAATTACTATCCATAATACCTACAAATTTTTAATAGCCATATGCATTGAACAACTTTCTAGAAATAGCATGTCAAGAATACAACATAATGTTTTTCAATACTATAACTCCATCCAATATCACTACCAAGAGAAAACATAGTTTCTTGAGCCCAACCAATAAGAAAAGGAAATATTGTCACAAGTCAAAATCAATGAAAGATAAACTACAATTTGAAATGGTTGGACAAATTCATGCAAAAAAAAAAGGCATGGATGAGCAATTGGAGTTATCTTCTCAAAAATAAATAAATGTGGACCACATGCCTGGGTTAGTGCAACATTCTATTATACATGAAATTGGTATGGAAATTTGATGCTAAGCCTTGTTTTACGTTAAATACAATATATTATCATTTTTAATGAATTTTCATTACTATATGAACTTTTTTATTGTTACTATTGGGGGACCCACGTCTCACAACATTTCAACTTATCAACTTCGATTATATGATGAGCATGTTATTGAAAAAACTAAAGTATTGGGAACATTGCTCCAGCCACTAGCATCACAGTTTCCTCCTCGACGATGCTTCCTTGTATTGTACAACCAATGGTGATGTATCATCTTCCACACCCACCACCTTTTTCCTACATAAATTATTTCATGCCTATGTGCACCCAACCCTACCCTTTAGTCATCCACCCTCCTCGTTGTTTCAATCGCCACCCTTAACATTCCAATGCCCCCCTAGGGTGATCCTCCACCGTAGGGTGATTCCAAATACCGTACAACCATTAGGGGCATATCACTACCCCACTACCTTTTTCCTATTTCACTTCCACAATGTGTTTGTCCATCACCTATGAACCATGCCTATATCCATCACCAAGTGCTCCACCACCTAGGAAGGGAAGTATTCTCCATCGTCTTAGATCTTCACGGTAAGAATGAGTAGTTCATCAAAATCTAATCATTAATTAATTCTACTCATTTTGGTTTTTACAAGTAAATGATTATTGTTATTTTTGGAGCAATATCAATTTGGAAATGCACTTGAGAGTGCCAAGAGTAGTGAGAGTGACTTATAGACCCAATTTCTAGATCAGTCATGATGTCATTGTGCCATTATGTCATTTATGGGCATGAGCTTATCTATGTTGGGAATGGAGTTACTTTTTGTAAAAAAGAAATGTATACAGACCAATTTTAAATACAAATACATGAATTTGGACTTGTCTATATGCCAACGTCTTCATTGACTTTTAAATTCATGATGTGGATTGGATGTTATATTCTATCAATATTACATTACTTTTGATGAATGTAGTTAGAACGAATTTATCTGTTTTATTTACAAATTATCAAGTTTGCAAGTTAAGTAACTTTTATATTTTTATCTTACTTGATGTTGTATGCATGGACAAACATATCATTACCATGAAACTTTGACTAATTATAATAATAGATGTATTATGCATATGGACAAACATATCATTACCATGAAACTTTGACTAATTATAATAATAGATGTATTATGCATATGAAAAGAGCACATTTATGGATTTATATTTATTTTAATTTTGAATTTACGAAAAATAAGACTAAAGTTTTAAACTACATAATACATGTATTATAATAAAATCTGTAAAAATAAGTAAAAATTTGAGTTTTACCACTTCAATATTAACATTGTAATTTACTGTTTGCATAACAATATTTAAGTAATTTGTGAAAAATGACATTAACCTAAAAAATTAATTTTAACTTGGTGTTATAATATTTTTCATTTTTTAAATATATTTTATTGATAGTGTAGGAGTCATATGTGAAATCCAAAAATTCTATGCAAATTTGTACTAATCCATTTCAAAGCATTGGTATTCAAACGTAGATTAATAATTATAATATAAATTCAATGTATATGAACCAATATAATATATTATAAGAAAATAAAATTGTGAACCTGTCAAATACTAGCTAGGAGGTTAAAAAACATGCTGCAACCTGTCAAATTCCAAGCCTACCTTGCGACTTTGCTCAGCATGATTATCCTGGGAGCTTATTTCTATGTGGACATCTCCCAATGATGCGTGTGTGCTTCCTTCACGGGGACGTCTAAATACTCATGCGCGTCTTATGGAATGTCCCGCTGTGGGGTGCTTAGCCACCGCCACTGTCCGGTGTGATTAGACCGTGCCTTCATTCACATGGGCTGCTGGAGCTTGTCCCATATCACAAATCCATTTGTGTTCATGTTTTTTTAAGCCGTTGTTGAATTACTCTACGTTTTAGTCCTTTTTTTTCCAAGTTAATTTTACTTCATCTTGTCAAAATTTGATAAGAGATTTATTTATGGAATCACAACCCCAAATTCTACCACCAAATTTTGCGAAAAAACATAAATTGTACCCTCCAATTTTAACTCCAAAATAAATCAAAACATGGAATTATTAAAGTCGGGCTTTCCTTTCATACAACTGTATGCTGCTTAGGATCATGACTTTTTGGCTTATCTCCGTTCACTGCCGAACGCCGGCCTATCTCTCCATCATCCAGTTCATGTAATGATGCATCTACCCATGTGATAACAATGGCACCACAGCGTGTGAAATCTATCATTATTCGAACTTGCAACTTCCGTGCAACAGTCAAATTCACGGATTACACAAAAAGCGTTGATCTGTAAAGGTCACACAGTGTGTGAAATCATCATTATTCGAACTTGCAACCTCCGCGCAACATTCACATTCACGGATTATACAAAAAGCGTTGATCCGTAAACAGTGGGCTTATGCACTGTCCTCTCAACACGGTTCCGTCTTCCGTCAACACGAAGTCTTTCTGCAATTGAATGCGCTACACATTATACCTTATATACACCATCTTCGTCCGCACACTGTCCTTACAAAAAGGATATACTTTACCAATGCCATTTATCACGAATATCGCATTGTCCTTACAAAAATGATATACTTTACAAATGCCATTTAATACCAGTCTCTGTGTTCCCGGTGGATGTAGGACCCAGTGCGTCCCTCATCAAGAGTGCCAATGGGATCCCGGAACTTTGTGACTTAAGAAACACCCATTGCCCTGAATAAAGGTAGGAACTGTGGATGTGAAAGTGATCATCCAATCTCCAATCAAAGCACATGACGTGGTTAATGAATCGTATGTGAAAAAAGAATAACAGATGACTAGAATCTTTCACTAATGAAAGCTTAATTAAAAACTAATTTTTTCAATGTTAAAATTTTTCACATATTTAATATAAGGGAAAAAAATAAATTGACTTTTATATACTTTTTATGTATGCTACCATCTTGAAGTTAAAAAATAAAAAGATAAAAATATGAAATAATAATAATAATAAAATAATTTTAAATTTAATTTTTTTAAACATTTAAGAAACGTTGTTTTTTTAAAATAAATACCCACACATTAAATATTAAATAGTGAAATAGCTTATATTTCTCACTTTGAAGTGTATATGAATAGAGAATTTTTTTATCTATTTGTACGTAGAATTTTATTAGTCAGTGAAATTTTTGGTAATATATGATATATGATCCATTTAATAAATATGATAAAAATGTTAATTGAGTAATTATTATTGTTAATTGGATTTCTTTGTTTCCATGAATGTTCATTAGAAATATACTTATTATAAAATAGATATATTACCTATGAATCCATATATTCTTGATGATTGATGGCACCAAAATGTCCAAAAACTCTTTCTAAGATTCCTCATCTACAAATTTTCAGATACTTAATTATATACTCGTCATATCATCCATAACGTTTTAGTTGTCATTTCATTTTCAAATAGAAACCTATGAGCATAGCGTGTTATAATGCATTATGTGCATTTGGAAAGATCAACAAGATTGCTCTTTTCATTTCTAATTGATGTGTTGCATGATTCAAACTTTATTTTTTTTATTTCTAGAAGGTAAGTTAAATGGGTTATGGATATGTATGTGATAAATGGTTTTGTTACTAAGATAAGTTAATGAGACTTAGTTTTTCTATTTTTAACTACCAAGATCATATTTTTATGAATCTAGATATGAACAAGTTGTTTCTATTTAAATTGTTGTTGTGAGATGAAAAAAATATAGAAGTTGTGCATGAGTGGTGAAAGGATGGCTATTTAAATGTAAATTAGACCATGGAAAGAGAAGTTGTGCCTCAGTGGTGAAAGGATGGCTAGTTAAATGTAAATTAGACTATGGAAGGAGTAGATCAAGCCAGTATATGCATAATTGTGTGTACAATATTTATAATTGTTATATGTACAATATTTTGATTGAAAGAAATGTAAGCATTCTTAAGCTCATAATTGAGCAGAAAGGCTTATTCTACAGCGTGTAGGCATGTCCATCCGTCATCAAAGTTGAAATTTTGCTGATGTTGGTCCAAATATATTTTTTTTTAAATATAAAAATAAAAAAAGATTAAATAACTATACAAAACATTTAAATTATGTTAGCTCATAATAAAATTTGCAAGTGAAGAAATTGGATCTCTCTGGGCTCATGTTAGATACATATTTAAGATGAATCTATGTTGGTTGTATTTGTCTATCTAAATAAATATGAACTTAATTTGGGTGAAATTATCAGAACGTCAATTAGTGAAATTTAGGGTGGTATTTGAGATTACATTTAGATTAATTAAGAATATATTGTGTGAGGAAGATTTGAGACAAATCAAGGTGAATTACTATAAATAATTCTGGGCATGCATCTGTATTTTGTGTATCTGTTTTTCTTGCACAATGAAGTTTCATGTCAAGCAGAGAAGCCAATGGAGAATCGAAGCTTATGGCTATATTGATCCGAGGAATAAAATTATGAAATAATGCCCTGTGTTGACATTCAGATTATCTTTCAAGATTGATTCCTATAGTAGTTGCATGGTTTTATTGAACAAATTTTATAAAGGTTAATAAAAGGAGCATTCAGGGCAATTTTTAATTGCAGCCATCATAAGGAATGCTAGAATGTTGGTAGCTTTAATATCCTACCAGCACTATGGTTGCTTGACTAGTAATCCATGGACCATGACAATTTCAGGTTGAGTTGGAAATATGCGCTAAACCCCACAATGCACATGGCTTTGCCTTACGAGTCTAGATTCCCCATAGTTTGAATTCAACGAGAGCATAAAAACTTCAATTTTGACAAATCGAATCTAAATCTTTCAAAATTGAAATGCAATTTCTGGTTTTAATCCACACTAACGAATCTTTATCCAAATCAGCAATTCCGCCTTGCTGGGAGATATTTCTCAAGTGGGTGTATTTGTTACCAAACCCTCTATAAGTTATTCCCTTAACCTAGTAGTAGCATCTATCAAAACATGGCATTCAACATTCAACCCTTCAACCCAACCAAAAGGCGATCCATAACACCAACAAAGTTTCCCCCTCCACAGATCAATTGAGTGACTTCTTCCATCATCAATTTTCAAATTGTATGCTTGACCACATAGAATTAGTTTTACAACAATGAAAACTTTGACAACCCTTCCCTAAAACAAAAAAACAACTCAAATTCCTTAGCATTTCACTAGAGTTGTGCGTCACCTTTAATCTAGTGATTGGGGCAACACAGTTGCTTCAATATTTGGCTGCGTTATCACCATAATTGGCACCTACTCTCAACATTAGAATGATGCCCTCTAATATGGCACTATTTCCAACCATGCTAGGCACATTCCCTTGGGAGATTAAGGTTAAAAATCTGATTGGGATGCAACGCAGCATAAGCGCCTTTGTTAGAACCTCTCAAGATGATTTGCAGAGGTTTATGGGCACCCCATCAAGCACAGATAACACATAACCACTGTTATTCAATGGTATGACATTGATTTCAATCAAGTGGTTATCTATTTTGAATCCCAATCCATAAGAAAACTCTTTAGTCTGTAACTCTGATCATGTATTAGTAACTACTGGAAAGTGGTAGCTAGAAAATAATGTAAAAATAAATGGTCATAATGACATTTTAAGAAAAAAATTAACTGTAAAAAAAACGTGTTCAACCATTCCAAGCACGTAGAGAAATATAGGCATTTAGAAATTTCAAACGTCAAATACTAGAAAAATGCCCTATGACGGTCAAATTGCCTGTCAAATTCCATCTCTGGAGGGAACAATGACAAAGCTAGTTGAGCGCTTTATAAAAGTTGCTATTCTGATGCTGATTTAGCATATTTAGGGGAGAAGTATTATAGAGCTGGATGAGCACAATGTCGAAGGACTCTCCCAAAACATAGAGGAAAAATATTTAATAGGAGGGGAGTCGAACAAGCTGAGGTGGATTATCTTTTTTTTTTCTTTCTAAATTTTGTCTATAGATTTTCATTAAGAACCAAAGATATTACAATGAGAGCCTTTCATACATTGAAAGAGAGACAAACTATTACTACGAGATGTAAAAAAATACCAAGATGAGACTTCCTTGCACCAATGCAAGAACAAGATATCTACAACAAAAAATTTTACTAACTAATAACCTCCCTTTGACTCTGAAACACACCTAGAAAAAAGTACAAAATTGTGTTCCATAATTACATATGTCAAACCCGCTAGCGTTACTCACAAACCATCATAAAAATTCTTACAATAAAAATATTCTAACCAATAGTAAAAACTAATGCAATATGTTTGATGGACTTGTTAGTCTGAGATGATGATGGGAGAGAGAGGAGAAGAGTTTAAGTGAGGAGAGGTCCTAGGTGGAGCGTTAATGACTGCACACACCTCATGTTGCTCTTTCGAGTCAATATTTGATTCAGATACCACAAACTACTCCACCTGAGTCAGTTTGACCACAACATCATCCAAGTTGTAACAAATGTCCCTAAGAAATCTCTTGATCTCCACTTGGCCTGTTTTGTCTACCTGCTTATCCTGAATGACCATACTTAGCAGTTTTTCCAACCGATGGTGTAAGCTAATAGAATGGAGGAATTTAAGCCTTCACTTGCAGAATTTCCCTGGATAACAAATCCACTTGAGGCTACTGCCTCTAATCTCAAAATCAGAGAAATATATACAATCCCCAAATTCCCTGGTTTCTAAGTGAAGAATTTCCTTCCTCACTTCAAGTGGAACAGAGTCAAAATGGTTGGCCACGGACTCCCATTCAAACAAACGTCAGTGTCACGAAGAAGACGACCTAAGTGCATCATCATGGCAACTAGGTAGTATTTATCGAGGGCCATAGATGCATATGAACTCCTGGCATGAAGGGAAAAGAAAACTCCCAAAAGAGGAATTACAAGGATACACAATTTCAAGGGAGGGTAGGACTGTGACACAAGGAAAACAACAGACAATATAGTAATAAGAGAGATCAAATTTTATGACTCAAGAAGGAAGACTAGGAACCCACAACGCTTGCAAACAGAAAATCACGGTAACTTCATGAAACCCTGAAACTTGAGTGGACAAAGAGCAATTTCAAGAAACAATTTAGAGTGACTAAAGTTTTATCCAAGCCATAACAATTACAAAAACCAAATGGAGAAGGTACCAAGGTACCACACTCCAAAATCCAACACAGGGAAACTAAATGAAATTCTAGTAGGGTTGGATATTTGAGGTGACGTGGAGGGCAACATGACCACTAGTTTGAATCAAGAACCAAACCCCGAGTTGTGTAAAAAGAGCACAAATAATATTGACCCTCATAGTAAATTACCAAACAACTGCGTAATAACCAGACCACTAAGGGATTAAATAATGACCAAATGCTAATACTTGAAGGAGAGTGACAAGAAAAGAAACCTCCATGTTGCACGTCATTTTGTCACATTAAGCAAATGACCATCAGTTTGGATCTTTTGCTATCAATAAATGTGTCCCAAAAGTATTCCCCTACAAAGTTAGAATCCAAATCATCGCAAATAAAGTGGAATTCTTGGATCCCATGGTACCAAATCGTGTTTGTCGCTTCCTACATAGTTCCGTGGTTAATTTTTGCACATACGCAAAAGCATCCATTAGGAATTTAGCGTAAGTACGCATTGTTTTACACGTGACCTATGAACATGACTTAACGTATGTAAAAATAAAAAGTAAAGTCTAGAAGCATTGTTGGTAGCATCTATGTTATGAAACGAGCTCACATAAAGATAGAAAAGATAGATCAATGCCTTAGAAATAAGCCTCTTCAAGGGGGCAACCTCCTTTACATTACACAAATGAAAAATTCTTGGATGATACAAATGACAAGACCTCCTTTCTATATATAAAAGTCTAAGGGGTCATAATATAATCAGAGTCGACATAACAATAATAATATAAGGGCGCAATAATAATAATAGTGGGCTTCTATGGGGCACAATAATACCAATATGGGGACTACATGGGCACAAAAATATAATAAGGGGGTTGTACTAATAACAATAAGGGGTTACACTAGTAGTATAGGGACGTAACATACCCCTCTCCTTCAAAAAGTGTTGTCCTCAATGCTTGAGTAGTTCTTTATCCTTTTGTATAAAATTCTTGTCCTGCCATGTGGAATCTTCAGCGGGTAAGTTCTTCCACTTGATGAGATACTCTGAAATTGATTGACTTCATAGTTGTCGGGTTCTTGTTTTGTGACTGCTCTAGGCTAAAATATGAGTTTTTCCTTCCTCGTCAAGTTCTAGCAATATTGTTTAAACTAGGATCTTCTACAAATTTTGAATGAGTGGCCACACTTCTTCATCCTTCTTCCATTCATCCCTTGCTTCGTTTATCTATTCTAGTTGGATAATAGAAATAGCACAGAGAATGCTTCCACATCCTCATCCTTTCTTGAGAGTGCATCTCCAACAACATTTTTCTTCCCTTTTTTGTAGATGATTTCAAAGTCATAACCCAACATATTTTTGACCCATTTTTGTTGCTCTTTAGAGGATAATCTTTGTTTTAAAAGGTATTTAAGACTATCATGATTTGTTTTTACCTTGAAGTGTCTTCCCATTAGGTAGGGTCACAATTTCTTAAGTCCATGTAGTATTTCCAACATTTCCTTCTCATAAATAGCCTTGTGTAAATACTTTCCTTTGATTGGATGACTTTCGAAAGCAATGGGTCTTTCATCTTGCATTAAAACATCACCAATTGCATTTCCTAAAGCATCACATTCCACAATAAAGGTTTTTGTGAAGTCCAACATAGCTAAGATCGGTGCTTGGCACATTGCCTCTTTAAGATGTTCGAAGGACTTTGTTTCTTCTAGAGTTCATGAAAATGCATCTTTCTTCAATAATGTTGTTAGAGGTGTTGCGATTCTCCCATAATTCTTAACAAACTTGTGATAATACCTTGTCAACCCGAGAAATCCTTGCAAATGCTTTATGGCTGTGGGGATTTTCCATTCCTTAATGGCTTTAATTTTGCTAGGGTCTACCTTAACACCTTCATGAGATACAATATGACCCAGATATTCCACCTCTTGTACTCCAAAGAAACATTTGGAGCATTTATCATATAATTGTTTCTCCTCCAATAGTTTGAGCACATTGTCAACATGTTGAACACGATCCTTCGAAGACTTGTTGTAGATTAGTATATCATCAAAAAATACTAACAAAAATTTTCTAAGGAAGGGTTTGAAAATGGAATTCATCAAACCTTGAAATGTAGAAGGTGCATTAGTAAGGCCAAAAGGCATGAACAAAAATTCATAATGACCCTCATGAGTTCTAAATGATGTTTTCAGAATTTCTTCACTCTTCATTCTAGTTTGTTTATATCCTAAATTTGGTGAAGTAAATTGATCCATGCAATTCATCTAATAATTCATCAATGACAGGAATGAGAAATTTATCTTTAATATTGAGCTTGTTGAGCTCCCTATATTCCGGACACATGCGCTATGATCCATCCTTCTTGTGCACCAATACTATTGGAGCAGAGAAAGAACTTTGACTAGGTTGAATTATACCAACCTCTAACATTTATGCAACCATACGTTCAATTTCACTCTTTTGGGCATAGGGATATCTGTACGACCTGATGTTTGGAGGAACACTTCCTGGAATCAAATGAATAGCATGATCATGATCATGAATAGGTGGTAGGTCTTTGCGGGTCTCAAATACCTCGGATGATCCGGATTTAAATAGGAACGCAACAAATTACAGAGATAACCAAAAACACAAAGATGTAGCGGAAATAATATTTCATTTCATTAATGTAAAATACTAAGATATGCTTACAAACCGAAAATGAAATAAACAGCTAGGGCGATGGTAGCTTATCTCTGAGAAGAGATGTGGTGGCTACATGCCTCTGAACTGTGTTTCAATGAGGCTCGAAGGCCTATTTATTGTTGAGAAATAACGGAAAACCATAAACATCCAAAAACATAACCCTAGCAGAGGAAACGCCAAACTGTGGGCCCTGTTTGGGTAAATTGGTACATCAACTTCCTTGGGTTGTAACTTTGGCATACAATCTCCGTTTAACGTGTACAATATCTCATTAGAAAGATCTATCCGAGAACTACAACTTTGGGAAGAGCAACATCAGTCCATTAACACATGTTTCTCCCATGTTCCCCAAAAAATGTCATTTAGGACCTCAAAACACTCCGGAAGTTTAGGACACAAAAAACTACTAAAAATAGTAAACTGTGCTAAATTAAGGAAACTGAAAAGCTGAAAGAAAGAACGGTGGGGGTCTAAGTGGACTTGGCAAGTGGCCACCAATATCCACCGAGATCATTCCTGCCCCCTTAGAAAGCAATGGTCCCCATTGCATTGAGTTCCTCCATGAGATGAGGAAACTTCTGCTGAACTTGGTCCCTAGTGAGCCACTTGCCCTGGTGAAGGAGTTGGCCTGCTTTGACAACTCGATACAGTTGGATGTTCTGCTAGCGAGTGTGCTTGATCTATGTGTCCATGATCCGATCAGTTGCAGCTTGTTCCATGCAATCTGGATTTAACTCTATGGGTGTGAGCTGTTCTGTAATGTCGGATGTGTCTAGTAATGGTGGAAAGTATGGCCGAAGGTGGTCCACATTGAACACTGGGTGCAAGCCAAGGAATGGGGGAATGCTGAGCTCAAACGCATTATCTCCCACAGCCTTGGTTATGGTGTAAGGACCATATCGGAGTGGTCTAAGTTTCCGATAGGCTCTGGTAAGGCGTTCCTTTGCAAATGCAACCAGACTTTGTCGCCCACCTGAAACTTGTGTGACACTCAATGTTGATCATGTCGTTGCTTGTACTTGGCATTTGATTTCTCCAGAATTTCATGGACTTGCTGGTGAATATGTTGGATGTGCTCAATGAAGTTGTTTTCCTTATCTGTTTCGAACTGGACATGAGCCGAATCTGCCTGAGTAGCTGCAAATGGCATGGCCACATTAATGGGACATAGTGGTTGGAATCCCAAGCCCACCTGAAAAGGGTTGTGGCCAATCAAGCTATGGAGAGCCCAGTTTTAGCTGTGCTGAATAGAGGGCAGGCTCTCATCCCATGTGCGCAGATGCCTTCAGTTGTACATGCGCAGAATGTGTACAATCATCCTGTTGACAACCTTTGTTTGGCTATCAATTTGAGGATGGAAGGCTATGGACTTAGTGAGTTTGTTGTCCAACATCAACCAGAGACTGGACCAAAATGTACTGAGGAACCTACTATCCCGATCTGAGATGATAGACTGTGTGATCCCAAAGTGCACCCACACTCGTTCAAAGAAGAGTTTAGCAGTGGCTTCTACTGTGATATTCTTCTTGTAGGCCACCATAATGGCCATCTTCGAGAATCTGTTGACAACCACAAAAACACACTTGTTTCCATGCTTAGTGGAAGGAACGCCTAACATGTAATCCATGGAGATGGATCCCAAGGTCGACTAGGGATAGGCAGCGGGGTATAGAGGCCTTGCTTCTTGATTGTCGGTTTGGCAATGGTGTAGACAGTGCATGATCTGATGTACTTCTCGACATCTTGTCGAATATTCAGCTAGTAGAAATACTTATGTAGTACTGCCACTATTTTCTTGACCTCGAAATGCCCAGCAGCCCAACTGTAGTGTGCTTCCCAAATCATCTTGGCACGCTCGCTTGAAGGAACACAAAGGTGACCTAAGTGGTATAACAGGGTATCCTGGAGGTGAAAATCTAGAACATGCCGACCCTCCAAGAGTGTCTAGTATGTGTGGCCAATGTCTGGCTCAAGTTTGTAGAGAAGTGGCCAATCAGAAGTCTCGTGCCCACAAGAGTTGAGCTCGATGGTTAATGACATGATCGATGGTGTTGCCCTTCTTATACTTGATATTCAAGTGAAATTGTTGCAGGTATGTGGACCACTTCTGATGACAATCATTCTGTAATTTCCCTTGGGTCTGTATGAAATGGAGGGGTCGGTGGTCTGTGTGGATGACTGTTTCCTTCCCCAAAATGTAATGTTTCCATTGTCGGTAGGCCTACACAATGGAATACATCTCTTTGTCATAAGTGGGATACTTCTGGACTATGTCTGAAAGTGTCTCACTGTGATATTCCATTGGATGCCTTTGTTGGGTAAGGACTACCCCAATAGCATATTCAGAGGCATCTGTCTCAACCTCAAATGGTTGTTGCAAGTCTGGCAATGCAAGCACTGGTGCTGAGCAAAGGCGGTCTTTCAACTCTGTGAATGCCTTCTATTGAGATTCAGACAAAAACAATTTTGCTTTCACTCCTCGCTTGGTGACTTGACTCAAGGGCCAAGTGATATGAGAAAATCCCAACATGAACCTGCGGTAGAAGTTGGCAAGACCTTGAAAGCTGCAAAGCTCCATTAAAGTGGTTGGAAAGGGCTAATCCCGAATGACTTTGATCTTGGCTGGATCCACATGCACCCCCTTTTCACTAATAATGTATCATAGATACTGAACCTGGGTCATGCCAAAAGTGCATTTCTCCAAATTAGCACACAACTTGTGTTGCCGCAGTGTCTGGAGAACCTATCGGATGTGCTGGAGGTGCTCTTCCCAACTCTGGCTGAAGATCAGGATGTCATCCAATTATACCACTACAAATGAGTTGGTGAATGGCCACAAGATATCATCCATTAGCCTCATGAAGGTTGCAGGAGCATTCGTCAATCCGAAAGGCATAACCAACCATTCAAAAAGGCCCCCTTGGCTTTGAAGGCAGTCTTCCACACATCGAAGGCTTTGATTGGTACCTGGTGATATCCTAACTTCAAATCAATCTTGCTGAAATATTTTCCCCCCTTTAGTTGGTTTAGGAGGTCATCAATCTGTGGGATCGGGTACCCATTACGGACAGTGATCTTATTCAGCGCCCGATAGTCAATACAAAGTCTCCAAGTCCCATTCTTCTTTTGTACCAACATGATCAGGCTCCCATAAGGCGATGAACTCAGATGGATGTGACATTTTTGTAGCAGCTCCTGAATCTGCCTCTTGATTTCATCGTTCTCCAGCATGGAGCATCAACCGAGGTCAGATCAATGGAGTGCTTGACCTGACAGTGTAGAGGAACCCCTGTGGGGGAGGTGAAGATGTCCTCATACTCCTCCACGACCTTGTCCATCTGTAGTTGTCGTGCGGAGGGGCCCTGTCTGGAGGTCATGGCCATCTTCTTCTTCTTTCCTTGAGGGCGTATCATCAAGAAAACAAATTTCTCGGCTTTGGAAATGAGCTTACTTCATTGTTTTGCAGTAACCAAAGAGATGGCAGTAGGCGATGCTACCTCTAGTGTCTTGTAGAACTTATTTTGCAAAGTAATAAGAACAGCATGCAGCCTTGATTCATACACAGCATGTCGCTTCCACAAGTATGGTTGTCCTAATAATACATCACAAACTTCAAGGGGAGCAATGTCACACAATACCTCATCCGTGAAGGGCTTGATGTTGTATGGAAGGCAACATTGCTGGCTCACCTGAAGATCCCATCTTTGGTGAAGCCACCCGATGGTGTATGGTTGTGGATGTGCTGTGGTCAGTAAGCCTAGCCGCTTCACAACCTCTGCTGAAATGAGGTTCTTTTGGCTCCTGCTGTCGACAATGAACTATAGCGAGGATCCCTTTACCCACATCTAGGAGTAGAAGAGATGCTCCTCCTCCTCTGGATCTTCGGGTTCCTCCTTCTGGATCTTCGTGGTGGCAATGGTGGCATTCGGCTCGACATCGATAATCTACTTCCCTTTGTCATTCCTCTTTTCGGGTTATGACTTAGAGTCAGAACATGCATTTGATTTTGAAACCTTTAGCTCAGCCACCAGTGACTGCTTGGCCCGACACTCACTTGTGTTGTGAGTGGAGCTCCTATTGAACTCACACCATTTTCCCGTGTCCTTTTTCGGCTTCACGATGTTGTTATTTGCTTGCAGGTTTGGCGGTTTGTCTTGGGCCACCCTGCCTTAGCTTTGTCCGTTGTTCTGCAGTTTGAGGGTACCTTTCCCTTGCTTCGGATTTGCAGATTCAAAGTCTTACTTCTTCTATTTAAACTTTTTCTCAACCTTGACGGCATATCGGTATGCCATGCCGAGCGAGGAGATGTTCAGGAATTCTATTTCTTCCTGGACGTACTTGTGCAGGCAACAACGGTATTTGAGTATCAAATTCTACTCTGAATCCTTGATACCCAACTTTGTACAAAGAGTATGGAAAATATCGGTAAATTTCGACATGTCTTGGTCCCTTCCTTGCCGCAGCATGGTCCACTTTATGTATTGATCCTCATAGCTTCCGATAGGGTAGTACTACTCCTTGATGGCATCCTAGAATGAATTCCAGGTGGGTGTGGCTGAAAATAGTGAGCTAGTACTTTCATCCTTCTACTCATAGTAGGTTTCCCACCAATCCTTGACATGGGGAGTTGCTTTGAGAAGAGCAAAAATAATCTTTTCCCAACTAGAAAAATCATGAACAAAAAAATAACCCTCTAGCAGATTTAACCATTTATCGAAGCAATTTGCGTCTATCTGACCCTTGAATATGTGGATATCAAAATTAACTAGTACCTTAAAAGGTGTGACATTTCCAGAGTAGCTCTGGGAAGCCGATGCGTCGCCCCTGGGTAGCCGCCGAAGGATCTTGGAAAAGTTCTCCACCATCGCGTTCCTTTATCACTCGAGGGCTTCTTCAAGCAAGATTTTGATAGGATCTCTTGCTCCCTTGTCTTTCTTTTCATCCACCATGGGAGGTCGTCGTGGTCTTGCAAAGGTTCGACTAGTTCAAGCCCTAACTCCTTATATCCCGACCTCGTTGGGGACATGCAAAGAAAAACAAAGAAAAATCAGACCGCTCTGATACCCCTGATCTGGATTTAAACAGGAACACAAAAAATTATAGAGATAACCATAAACACAAAGATGTAGCGGAAATAATACTTCATTTCATTAATGAAAAATATTAATATATGCTTACAAACCGAAAATGGAAATAAACAGTTAGGGCGATGGTAGCTTATCTCTAAGAAGAGATGTGGTGGCTACATGCCTCTGAACTGTGTTACAATGAGGCTCAAAGGCATATTTATTGTTGAGAAACAATGGAAAACCCTAAACATC
>APFE030418848.1:218417-253686 GCA_000404065.3 Pinus taeda
CTTTATACCAACATTTCATAGAGCACATTCAGCCTAGTGCTGCCATGCATATTTGCACATTTTGTATTACAGCTCTCTTCTTGGACTCATACATAACCCTTCGGATTAAGGAGGGGAATGTTGGACACCTAATCCTCAATGGGTTAGTGTCGAAGTCGAATGGACAAAAGGAGTCCAAGAGACCTTGGGATGTGGAACCCAATGGTCACATAATGTACTATAAATTTATATCATTTGTCAATAAAAATTGTACTTGCATGTTTTATCTTTCATATCTCTCTTGCTGTCCATTTGTGTTTAACAGAAGACTATTCATTCAAGGAAAGGGTTCGAGATTGTGGGAAGAGACTTGTAACATCAAGGCTACATGGTTGTAAGGCTATACTCTGTTTTATTAATATAAAGGAAATTGTTCTTTCTCAATTACATCTTAGTTGATATAATTTGTAGGATTCCTTGATCACCTACATATATTGTGATTGCATATTAATCAGTTTATGATATATGATTGAGTTAATTAGTCTATTTATCTCTTATGTTATATATTGGATGCTTTTATCTCGTGTTTGTTTCTGTCTGTGCAAATCTCCTTTAGGACATTATGGAGAAGTTGTGGGGAGCGACGGGAGGATCTTTAAAGCATCGAGGAACAAATGGTCGAAAGCTTTGAAGGGGACTTCATCAATCATTTCATTTAAACGATAAGTGGCCTCTATCATAGTATTTGTTTCAGTTAATCATAATATAGAGAAAGGTAGCAGTTCCTGGTTGTTTATTACTAGGGTTCTTTCAATTATAGGGAGATTGCTCTTGCCCACAAGAGGGATTAGGCCTCATAAAAATTTTGCGACTCCACTGGGTATCTGTCTCAGTCTCCATAAGTTTTCTTGTTTGACATTTTGAACCTTTTGTACGAGACTTCCTTGAGTGTCTGGAAATCTTAAAAATTTAAATTTTGGGTTGAATTTGACTTGTTTTTCTCCAAATTTTTTGTTGTTGGCACTTAGGTTTTAGGCACAGTGAGCATATCTGTGCACTTGTCATTTTGCAACAAACCGTATGTGCATTGCTTTCCTCTAGAACCTGTGCACATAACTAAAAAAAAAATAAAAAAAATCAGTTTTATCCTCATGGATTCCAAATTTTTTAGTTTTTCCTGTTAATTTACACTTGTTTGTACCTTCTATGGGTGTTTGTCAGCCTAGTTCAGTGTTATAAAATATTTTCTTTTGGTTGTCTTGGTTTTGTAAATTAGGGTAAAGTCTCATATGATGAATGGTTGGTCTATCAAAAGAGAGATTTGTTGGTCTTGTTGTGTTGATTGTCTATATTTCTTCTTTTGATTACATAAGGTTTGAGTCAAGTTTTCCCTTCGCAAAAGTTTGTTTTGTGTGTCAAAATCAATGATTTACAAGATAAGTGTTTGTGAAAAATACTTCTAATGCTAGTTTCGAAATGTAAAGTTAATTTTATTTTTATTGCTAAAGTGCTCATGAACTGTACCTTTTACTTCAAGTGAATTCATAGCATTCAATTAAGGAAAATTCATTTTTAGTGATTATTAGTTTCTTATTGCATTTTGCGAATTTCTAAGTAATCGTATGAAAAGAGAGATTTCTTGATTCTTTGTGTTATTGGAAAAAGTGAAAGTTTGAAGTTATTTTCAATATTTGGGTAATTTGAAATTGGATATCTGCAATTTTAGGAAAAGGGACATAGTAGGATTTAGAGTTTTTATTTACATTTCTGTTGAAAAAGTGAAAGACTCTTTCCTTATTTCAAATAGATTTTCATTGAAACGAAGAGATTACCTTTCCATTTTCGACTGCATTAGGATTTGCGTCAAGTCATAATTTCATCAGTTTCACGTCCATTATATTTAAGTAAATAAAAACTCTTAAAATCAATGCTAATAAAATCAATCTAGAAAGTTTCTATTTTTAGGGCTCTTTTCCACCTACAGTAGATTAGGTTGTAGGGCTTTGGAATAGGGAAGTGAGTTAACTTTCCAAAATTGCAAACAAACATTAGCATCTTGTGATAGGGAAAAAAATCCATTTACTGCAATTTTTGTCTGGGAAGCTCCCCTTACAAAGGAGTCAAGCACAAGATCATATCGAACCCAGTGAAGTGATCAACCCCACTTCATTGGCTATTGTAGAGTGATTTACAGAAACTAAAAATGGCACCGAAATTTACTTGGGAGTCACTGGAAGTAAACCTTAGATTAACCATGTTGAGGAACTTTCAAGGGGATTGAGCTTTGTTAATCTTCCTTTGCATTTATGTCTGATTTTTTACTGTCCCCCCAAGTTAAATTGTTTTACGTGATAACCTTAGTGAATATATTCTTATGGGTTTTACCAAAGGTGATAGTGGAGGGGAAGTCTCTGTTGTACTTGAAGCGGACATCAGCTAGACTTAGTTGGAAATTTCTGGAGGGTATTCTTCATTTGAGATGGCATAAATGAAGTTTACTTGCACCAGATCATGTATATTACGTAGGTTGTCAGCATAACTAGTTCCACCCGCTCTATCTATAGCCACTTTTCACTTTGATTTCTGTGACAATGGATTTAATCACCAACTAGTGATCTCACTATGAAAATATTGTTTGCATTGTTTGAATCCTTAGATTTTTTAGCATGTGCTAATTATTTGTTTTCACTTTTTATAAACCTTGGGATTGGATTGTGAATATTGTTTGATTTTGTGATAAATTTTCATCTTGGCTGAATCACTAATGAAGTCACATAAAATGAAGGGTAAACCCCATGAATACACACTTAGTCAATTGGAAAAGATAAAAAATGAAAGCTCAAATTCAACAGTATCTAAAGCCTCAAAAGAACCTGAAACATCAACAATTTTACAATATGAGACAATAGAACCGAAGTGAATCTGACAGAAGAAGTAGAATCAGTCTTAGTTCATTATGGCCCAAATATCACCGAAGTAGTTCAAACTGAATCTGATACTGGTAAAGTTTCAAACACTAAACTAATCGAACCAGAAAGAGAACAACCTAAGTGTGAAGTTTCTCAACTTAAATCACCTTCGGCTATTATAGCTCCTACTCATGAGCCACCTTCACATTGAAGGAAGCTTATAATTACGACTGAATTACCTGATGGTTTAATTAGCATTGAATATATTACCAAAGATGAAGAGGCAGAAACACCTCATTCTCCATTTATCGATAGTGAATCTTTTGACCCAAGAGTTACTTTCTCTGCTTTTCAACCTGACCATTGGTATTCTACCACTTTGGCCTTTTTAGGTCATATTTTTTCGCCATCATGCATTACTTTTATTCACCAAAAATAACTATGTTAGAAATTCCTATTGGGAGCCAACCTATTGATTCATCTATCCTTGTGGTAGATTATTTTACAAAATGGGCTGAGGCGATGCCTACATATAAGGATGATGGTGAAACAACATCCATTTTCGTGTTCAATCATGTGATTACTCAGTTCAGAGTTCCACAAGCCATCATTACAGACCATGGTATCCATTTTCAAAATTTTATGATGAACGATCTTACCACAAAGCTAGGCCTGCAACATGACAATTACTCCATATTACCCATAGGAAAATGGCCTAGTAGAAGTCATTAGAATGGTTTTAAGCACCATGATTAAATGGATTTTTGGGAGGCATAAAAGAAATTTCCATCTAATGCTTTATCTATCCTTGTGGGCATACTTCACCACAACAAAAACTTCAAAGGGTTTACCTCATTTCCAGCTCGTTTAGGGCATGGAAGCAGTTCTATCGATTGAATGTGAGATACTGTCTTTGAAACTGGGAATTGAATTATTACCAACCACTTCTGTCGAGGAATAACATCTCTTGTACTTAACACGTCTCAATGAGACTCGTTGTGATGATGCATCTAGTGAGGTCCAAAAGAAATGAGTTAAAGCATGGTATGATCAAAATGTCAAACCCCGTTTATATGCAGAAGGTGATTTAGTGTTGATCTATGATGAAGAGAACGATAAGTTAGGCGCTGGTAAATTCGAGCCGATGTGGCATGGCCCTTATGTTGTAAAACATGCACTCGCAAAAGGGGCCTATGAACAAGTTGATTATGACAGAATTCCATTGGGAAAGCCTAGAAATGGTCTTTACCTAAAGAGATATTATGCTTAGATTGTTCGGTAATTTTTTTTTTATTGATGTACTATAGTTTACGTGTGGCAATTTTTAGTATATTTTTATGATTTTCCACTATTTCTCCTACTTATCTTGTATTACACTCAATTTATAGATGTAAACACTCCCTCATTCTTACATTGGATTCGCTAATGGCACTAGTCATAGTACGCAGAATTTATCTTCCGCAACCTGGGTCATTTATTCGCCCACATATGAGTTAGTTTCTATTCATGAGATATGACTTGGTCAAACAACAAATAATATTGCAGAGTATAGTGCAGTGATTGAGCTATTATACGATGCCATTTCTTTTGGCATTCATCAATTGATCATTAGGTTAGATTTGCAACTTATAGTATTACATTTGAATGGTGTTTATTTAGTTAGAAGTGTTTCCATGTTAAGAATGTTTTTGTAGGTTAATCTCTTGGAAAGAGAGTTTGAGTATATTGAGTATCAACATATTTTGAGAAATTTAAACACATTAACTGATGCATTGGCCACTTATGTGTTAAATTGGCATTTATAAAACATGTGTAAAGAAATCAATGCAATATTCATCCATATATTGTACAAGATAGACTGAAATAGAAGTAATATCTTTCATTAGATAAATGTCTATAAAAATTATATCTTTTATAAAAAAGGTCATCCAAAGACATGAGGCCCCATGGCCTTTACTTTCCAAACATGCTGATACATCAAAAAAAAAAAAAAAAAATAGCCCTCAAACTAGTGACTATGTGTCATTATCATCATGGTAGCATACAACAATGTGTGCTACTCATCGTAGCAAATGAATAATAGTTCTGGGAACCCCCGTAGTGTTCCTCTGATAGCGGAGAGGCAAGTCATCTATCCCGACATCCAGGATGTCTAAGGTCAACCTATCAAGGTTGTGCTCGAACACTGTCAATGGCTCTTATGCATCTATGTTCGACATTATGGGAGCTACTGCCTTCTCACCATGCCTATTATATCTACATAATCCAGCTGGTCTCACCAGCACCATATTCACATGATCATTTCAAACAATTAGTTTTGGATGCCAAAAAATAACAAAAAGTGGAAAATTTTCAAAAATCAACCAAAGTGTGAAGTTTTAGCTATACTGCCCCATTGCATCCCAGGTGGAAGTGGCATGTCTGGATCACCTTTGTAATCCATCCCTGCATATGGAAAATCTCCGATCATGATGATTTGATTTTCAAGACACTCAAAGAAGTCAAGAGTATATCTGATGGTTGGTCCTTTGCCACCACCATGGTGTGCCATAAGTGTGACCCATTTTAGCACGTGAGGGTCCCAAGGTCCTCCTGTCTCTATAACTACCTATGAAGCGAGAAGAGGGATCCGCTCTAGAGAAAATGAAATGACAAAGGCACCATAGCCAAAGTTTTGAGTCTGCATGTTTTGACTCTAGTTAGTTGCTCTTTTAGATTGGAAACTACAACCTCGCTCTAGTTGAATATAGTAGGTCGCAAAAACTCTATGATAGTTTGCATTTAAGCCTTTATGAGCAAATGCGGAGCTGCACTACCGCATAGTCATGCAACAGTGAACTTGATAACTTTCAAAGGAGTCCATGAGATGGTTTTAATTTCAATTCCCCCATATTTGAGAGAAAATCTCTTAATGCAATGTTGTATCAAATAGGTGGCATTAGTTTCCCCACCTTTCCTATGCCCATACAGATTTATTTCCAACCCATGGCGTGGAGGTCTAGTCAAGAAGTAAATGTCATCAGTATCAATGACAAGTCTATGGTCTCCAACTATGAAACATTCTTCTTGAACGTTCCACTTTCCCATCATTTATTCTAACAAGTCTAATTGGGCTTTCATGCCCATAATGGTGAAAAACTTGTACATGCCACCGTTTATCAATGCATGTATGGTTTCTGAATGGTTTAGAGTAGATATGTCTTTCTCTTCATCTTCACACTCTCTTCACTCCATATTTACAGCTTAAGACCCTACAAACAAGCACAAAATATCATTAGAACAAATCATGGACAAAATTAGCAAGAAATTTGGGTGTTTTTCATTTTATTTTATGTCCCCTCAACACTGTGTGCATATGACCATGCTAAACAATGCATTTGTGCACGTTTATCTTCTTAGAAATCGTTTACATCACATTTTTATTGTAAAAAACTTGGTCGATGTGTGTAGGCCCAATAAGGGCAACCTGCACACATTGAGGGTGAATTTTATTTTGAAAACCCTTCCTAAAAAATCCAAATCTATAGTGAAATTCTAAATAATAAAGATGAAAATGAATATCTCGGAGAGATGATCTACATGAAAAATATGGCTTGCGATTTCACCCAACGGTTTACCCGGAATCTACGTCTGAAGTCTCTAGTGAAAATGACCTCTATCACTCTCAAAAGATTAAAATCACAAATGGTAAAAACTTTTCTACTTTTGGGGTTTTTATAAGTTTATAGGCCTATTAAAATATACTTTTTGCCTATTAGCCCTTAAAATCCAAATTTATGATGTTTTTCACTTTGTTTTTGAGCAACAATATGATTTTTGAGTTCAATTGTGCAGATCACAGGTTATTTATAGAAAAATAACACTTTGGTATTGAGTATATTTTTATCACTTTTTTGAACTTGTTAAAGCTTACAAAAACGCGAAACCCTAGAGTTCCCTTTACACCCTTTTCAGACTCCTTAAACATGAAAAGATCATCAAGTACTTGATTTTCCAAAGTCGTAAAAGTAAATGAACAACCATCTATTCAGTATAATTTTACCCCTTTTATAGATTGAACCAGACTATTTACAAAAAATGTATACATTGACTAATCATGGTTAATAGAGTTCTATCCTGCATTATTTTACCCTTTTTGAGGCTTGAGGGAGTCAACTTATGAAAAAGGACACTGTGGAGTTTAGTTATGTTTTTCTCTCGACTTCCTAAACCTAAAAAACGATGAGCTTTACTTTCTCTCGGCTCATTAAAATTTATGTTGAAAGAACTAAACGAGTTTTCTTTTTGTGGCTTTCCAAACTCTTTAAATATGAAAACGATATCGAGTTATCCCTTCATTAGACTTGTAAAATCTCAACATTGCAAGACTCGTTAAGCATGATGAGACCAAACCACTCCATTTTACGGTTCGTTAAAAATACTTTGAAGGACTCGTTTGAAGGATGAGCTTATAATACAAGCATATGTTTTCCTCCTCAAGCTTGCAAAAAATAAAGAGGTATGTGCTAGTAATGGTGGGGGAAAGTGAGAAAGAATATTTGTTTTGTATTTGTAACAGGAAATATGTTGCTCTTCAACATGACACTATGTCACTTTTTGTGTCTTGGTTGGGAAATCCATTTTCCGGTCAGTTGACCATACCTCATTGAAAGTCATCAATTGGTTTGGGTTTTCTTTTTTATTCATATGATTTCAAGTCAACATATCATGTCCCTGATATGCTCAAGAGAAGTCCAAACTCAGTCAAATTAATTTGTCAGTCATATCCTTCAGTTGCATCAACCATCCCTAAGTCAGTCCTGGATTACTCCAAACTATTTTTCTTCAAAACTTGACATAAGTTTTGTGTCATAGGCCCTCATGCGACAAGTCAATTCCTAATGACTTCAACTCATTATATAGAAATTTGATCTAGAAACCTTCAGTACCTTGAGGACTGCATGCCTTAATGATAGATTTCTCGCCTTCAACGATAGGTTCTCATCATTGACATTAGATCAAATAATTCTATGAGTCTTTGACATCATCACATCTATTTTCACTTCATAAATTGTTCTAGAAGTACCTTGAGAGTCATTTTCATTATTTGTGGTTTCTCTCACACTTGTTAACAGTTCACATCATTGATCGGTAATCAAGTGGTTTCTACCATGTTTGGCTATGAGACATTCACTCGCATGGTTAGATTCGTACTACAGATCCAAAGACGGAGATCAAGACCTTGGATCTAGTTTCATCCATCCAGGCTGCGTGGAGTTATTAAATATTCATGATTGTAAACATAGATCCATTGATGGTTATGTCCATACTGTGTTGTCTATTGACATGGATCTTTAGATGTATTTTTGTACTTGTTATTTCAGACATTTATACTCTGTGTATGGGAATGACTACCTCAACGATAATTATATATTGCATTGTAACATTTGTTTGATTTTTTCAGGTCTCCGACTGCAGTCTCTAACCCAAACCTTGGCATGAAAAATAAATTTAGTCATCAAACATCTCTTCTAACATTGCACTTTAGGGGGAAATATGCTACACATCATTTTGTCGCATTAGGAAAATGACCATCGGTTTGGATCTTTCGCTATCCACAAATGTGTCCCAAAAGCATTCCCCTGCAAAGTTAGAATCCAAATCATCCCAAAGAAAGTGGAATTCCTAGATCCCATGGTACAAAACCTTGTTTGTGGCTTCCTGCATAGTTCCCTAGTCAATTTTTGAACATACGTAGAAGAGTCCATTAAGAACTCTGCATAAGTATGCAGTGTCTTACACTGTGACTTGCGAAAATTACTTAACATATGTAAAAATAAAAAATAAATTCTAGAAGCATTGTTGGTAGCATCTATCCCAACCAACAAGTTCAAATGGTTTCCTATTCAGTCCCGATCGCTCCCATCATGGAGCAACTCCCTCTTTCTGTGGAATACCTATCCCACCATTAGTTATTCTCATCCCTTGTAAAATGGATCTCAAACTTCCCACTCTTGGCCTATAAAGCTAACACAGGCCTTAGGATTGGGGAAGACTATTAGAAGTAAGCTTATGCTGCAGGAATAAGGTTGGGAGGCTCTTCATTCAATGAGAGGATTGGAGATTGTGGCAAGGGGCTTGGAACATCAAGGCTACATGGTTGTAAGGCTATTTTCCATTTTATTAATATAAAGGCAATTGTTCTTTCTCAATTACATCTTATTTGATATAATTTGTAGGATTTCTTGATCACCTACATAGATTGTGATTTCATATTGATCAGTTTGTGATACATGGTTGAGTTAATTAGTCCATTTATCTCTTATGCTATATACTAGATGCTTTGATCTCATGTTTGTTTCTATCTATGCATATCTCCTTTGGGACATTATGGAAAAGTTATGGGGAGTGACAGGAGGATCTCTAAAGAATTGAGGAGCGAATGGTCGGAAGCTTTGAAGGGGATTTCATCAATCATTTCATTTAAACGATAAGTGGCCTCTATCATAGTATTTGTTTCGGTCAATCATAGACTAGAAAAAGGTAGTAGTTCCTGGTTGTTTGTTACTAGGTTTCTTTGAAGTCTAGGGAGATCACTCTTGTCTGCAAGATGGATGAGTCCTCATGACACCATGTAATCCACAATAGACCACCCTTTTCCACCATGCACAACTTGATGACTAGGGTCTTTTAGCAGCAGAAAACGTAACATAAACATGCCACCACCGTGGGATCTTAAACATGCATATATAGTAGGGCAAGGATGTGAAAGGCCAAAATCATTGCATGACGTAAATGATGGGAATGATTGTCATGGAAAGACATGTGTACGAAAAATAACAATCTTCAACCATCCCAAGAAACTTAAGAATCATATGCTCATGAATGAGCTCTCCTTGTATGTCAGGAATTCTCTACCCATGACCAATCTACCATGAGAGAGGCAACCCATCTCAAGCATTAAGGAATGAAGTGTGTTGCCTAAAAGAATTTTGTACCTAAATCTAAATACCCTCACTTGCGTGCATTTAGGTCGATAAGGTTGGAGTAGGTGATACCTAGGTTGTAAATGGTGAGGACAACACACGGGGAGCATGTGATGCAAGGTGGAGAGCATGGCTCTCATGTCAAGGGTCGCCACCCCATGTGCCATATATTTGATCAACATGCTAATCATGTTTCCTAACGAAAAATTTTATTCGTGATACCCCCATCGAGGAAGGTGAATTATTGATCTAGGAGCACAAGATTACTTTACTTCAATTGAAAATTAAGTTACAAATAGTTTTTGTACTCATTATTTCTATCTGAATTGTCACATCCAAAGTTATGATCCAACAACCCCATGTGCCATACATTTGATCAACATGCTAATCATGTTGCCTAATGTAAAATGTTATTCATGATACCACCCCCATCGGAGAAGGTGGATTATTGATGTAGGAGGACGAGACTACTTTACTTTAATGAAAAATTAAGTTACAAATAGTTTTTGTACTCATTGTTTCTATTTAAGTTGTCACATCCAAAGTTATGATCCAACAAAGGTATAGTCCACATAGTAAAAGTTATAGCATGCAAAAATATGAACTAGCACATTCATATTTGTAAATGTAGTCAATATATGTAGATATAATTCAATTATAAATAATTATACCGATAATTTATAAATAATTCATTTATAAAAAATAAAGTAACTTATTTATTTAATGTTGTATGATCATTACTAATTACTAAATTGATATTAGTATCATGTGAAGTTTTTGTTGTGCTAAAAAAATAATTGCATATAATGTGAATCGAAAATATATCTATACTAAAACACCTTATAAACATGATTAAGAAATGCATTTCATTTAATAAGATAATATAAATTAAGAAAAACAAAAAATCCCAGATTAACTTAACCATGGATTTTAACCATATATATTGTCAGTTACATAAACCAACTCACATAACATGTAAAACGAAATTCAACCAACATTGTGATAATCATTAATGTTACACCTTAACTACAAACAAAATCTTCAAAATAAATTTACCATAAACATCAAAAATAACATAAGATGCGCATTTACTTATTTAAAAGCTGGCTTATTTAAGTAAAGTTATGTTTTAATGACAGACATAATTTCAAAACACCAGAAAAACAAGACACATTAAAAAAAAGGATATACACACAACCACAAAATCTACCTTATAAAAAAATATAAAGTGCCAACAGAATTTTGTTTTTTTATTATTTACCTACATTTTCACCTTTTCTTTTTAAAGAAATTTGTTATTACTATTACCGGCAAAAAATAAAAATGAAATAAATTATTTTTGATAAAACACTTCTTTATATTTTTCCACGGTCATAAATGTCATGGTATGCAACGGAAGAAAATAAGAAAGAGGGAAAAAAAAATTGTACACACCGTGGCATTTTTACGTGTCATGTTCCCCACACGTATTATTATCCCCTATCTGTCATAGTAAACATTAGTCCCCTGTAACATTCATTAGAAACCGGATCCGTTGGTAAATTGAAATATTGGCCCGTTGGTAAATCATTGTGCTGTTATTCCGGAGGTTTCGCGTTTTAGTCCCTTCATAAATAATGGTATTCAATTGTAAATAAATAATTCAAACTTCTATTTTTTTTTATCAAATATTTATAATGGTTGATATAATTTACTTGTATTATTTGCAGTAGTCTATAAAGCGACTTTTTGAAAGCCTTTCCGGCAGATTTTTCCGGTCAAAATCCGGCAGCAAATCATTGGAATCGCAAGTTTAATAGCTAGTTTCTGCACAATCAATGGCTCCCAGGGGTTTTTCAGGGCACTGAATCCAAATATGCAGTTAAAAAACCATTTTAACTGCTAAAAATAGAGATTTAATCTCATTTCTTCTGCCGGATTCCGTCACCGGAATCTCCAAAAAGTGGCATTATAGACAACTCCGTATTATTTAGCTTAATTACATTTTGTTGATGGAATCATGGTTGGAGGGTTGACTTAGAATTAGAATTTCCACCCTTAGACACACAAATTCTTCAAATTTTCAAAAGGTGGTTGCTTCCTAATGAAACTTCTTACTCAATTTTTTATGTTTCTCGTATTTAGAATGGTCAGTAAGGATAAAAGCTTGATAAAAATTGTCTTCCTTATCATACTAAGGAATATAAAGGTTGAAACCATTTTATTTCTGGGAAATATTTGTGATTATGTAGAGATGACCTTGGTTTTTTTTTTTTTTTTTTAAAAAGACAATGAGGTTGTTCCTTGAGCCATTTTTTATTAGTTCCATCAAAAGTGCCCACATGTTATATACATGTTTAATAATGCATACACATTTTTAATATGTACGTGCTATTAAAATGGTTCATAAATTGATCTTGAAACCATTAGAAAGAACTTTATATGTAATAAGTGGTTGAAGAATGGGATTTGAGACTTATTGAAATGTTAAGCGTAATAATGGGCCTAATTCATGCTTTACGGTATAAAATTAATGGGTCTTAATGCACCATAAATTATTCTTAAGCTCACATTAGACATCATTTGTGAGGTTATAGTTATGGATTTTTATCTTTTGATTGTGATATGGGCATCGCAAGGGAAACCAAATTCAAAGCCCTAAACATATCTTATCAATATTAATCACCATCAACATGTTCTCAAATCACAACAAAAGACCATCGATAGATTGTGGGGTCTTTACCATCATTAAAGAATAAAATAAATACCATTTTATCTGATAAAATCATTTTGAGCTCGAAAACCTTAAATAGCTCCTAAATTAACAAATAGGAGTGTTATAGGGGATATTTGGTCTTTGAGTGGGATATAAGCGCCATGACTATTATTTTTCATTAAAAATGGCTATCAATGAATGGTTATGGGGGAGAAGAAAACATTAATATGTAATTAAAGGTTTTTAAGGTAAACCACCATGAACAACACCTAGAAACAATGATGTGAGTCCAAACAAAGTTTTTTCCATTCAAAGTGAATATGGGTACTATTATGAGGTCTTACCCACCAATGACTTATCTCTATCCTTGATAATTTTAAGGGAGGGAAACAAGAGTCTCTAAGCCTAAACCTTTATTCTGAAGCTCAAGCATCATGGATGAGTCCCAAAACAACTACATATGACCTGCTCAGGGTGTCATTTACCTCCACAAGTGGCATGGGAACTATGGCTAGGTAATTTCTAAACCAAGAATGGGTCTTTAAATGTAATTGAGGCCCTAGAGATGAAAATAGTGGCCTTGTGCCCTAAATTAAAGTTCTCAATGTCTAGCATCGTGAATAACACCTTCAACACATAAAAATTCTTAGCTTATAATGTTGAATGTATCATTGGACAACCACATAATACCCTTATAAGGCATCTATATTTAATAGAGTGATATAATGTCCATGATTAAACCAAAAAAGGACCTAAATAGGAATCTATCTTAGGTCCACCTGAAGAACCAGTATTGGGTCCATGGTTGGGGTTCCATAACATTTGAGTTAGATATAAGTATTGTGAGTAAGGTTGGTGTAAATAAATGGATCTCAATTCTTGCACATGATTAAGGAGGACACAAGGGACTTAATCTCATGGTTAGGGGAGGAAATAAATTTTGCCTTAGGCCCTAAATATCATTTATTGGGGTCAACTACCATATACAACACCTACAAGGCATAACAAAATCCCTTTCTAGGGTGGTCATAGCTAGGAAATTTGGATATTGATGCCATTAGGAGGTTTTGTATGTCAAGGATAGGCTATAATAGTTGAGCATGGAAAATAGTTCCTTGGGATATTGTTGAATCCTTTCTACTCAAATCCTTGACTAAGTCTTGTGAAAATAATGTGAGTCATTTCTAGGTAAATTGGTGGGATACAAATCCTGTGAGTAGGCTTTATGCACTAGAAATATGTCTTTACACCTAAGTATGTCCAAGGTATGAAAGTTAGAGTCTTAATTGATCGATCCTTTTAAATCTTATGTGCCCTAAGCTACACATAACAACCATAACACCAAACCTACTATGAGTTATTTGGCTTAGGATTTTGATATGTTTTCCATTATGAAGTTTCGCATGCCATTTATAGGTATTTGGGCCTTAACAATGGTATTAGTTGGGAAAATATAGCATCATTACCTTAATGCAAGTCAAGCGAGGGAGATAAAACCGCATACCCTAAACATAGCTTCTCAAACTTAAAATTCCATGAGCACATCCTAAAATGAACACATGGGAGAATGGATGGGTCATGGGACCTTGGCCATCGTCGAAGAATAAAAACAAATACCTCTTGATCTTATTGAATCTTATTTATGGTAACAATCTTTAATAAGCCCTCTAACCAACATAGAGTAACTATATAGGTGGTATTTAAGCCCTTGACTAGGATATAAGCACAAATAATAGGTTTTGTGTATTGGAAATATTTATTTGGGAATAAACATGGCCAATATGAAGCAATGGGCTAAGACATACCTTCATCTTCTCAAACATAATGATGAAAAATACTTAAAAACCATGATATGATCCCTCTCTAGGGAGTTTTTGGGATCTACTTAAAATTGGTTCCATTACAAGGTCTTAAGCATCATGGATAGGCCTTGCATCGTCCACCATATTCATGGAAATGGAAGAGTATTTTTTAGCCATAAACCTTACTTCTTAGGTTGAAGCACCATGGATGTGTCCTTGAACGATTACATGTGAGATATGTTTATTATCAATTACCCCCAAAGGTGTTATAATAAGTGTCACGTGCATTGAATGACACCTACCATGTTCAATCAAAATGAAAAAAACATATAATACATGAAATGTTCACTAACATTGGGAGCCTTCAACTGAGACAATTACCAAGAGACATTACATTTCTTTCATTAAAACACATGGATCTTTGGGTCTTGATAATGGTTAAGGAAGCATATAAGTATCTTTGGGATTTAAAAGGTCTTTTTAGGCTCAGCCATCATTAAGGGTTCATTTGAACATGGCATATGACCTTTCGCTGTGAACTCTAGACTCTATGTACAAATAGTTATGATTAATTGGTTTTGTGTAGTATTGATGGCTTTAGTGCCCTAGACCATGGTAAAAATGGAAAAAATGTGTCTTGCATGGGAAAATCAATCTATTAGGCCTCACATTCCTTGAATAATCCCTCTAACCACAACACATTCCTCCCCTGCTAAATACCCAGGACACTGTGCACCATTTATACAACAACAGGTTATTTTCTCCCCTTATCTTGCACCTTCAAACCTTGTTAATTGCTGTTTATGAAAACACAATATTCACATTCATGAGTCCCTGGCTTTTGGACTTTGATTTCCAAATCAATTAGAGGGCCTTCATTCTTTTTCTAATTGTGTAACCCTCTTCTACTTGCACGTGACAATTACCCTCTTCTTCCCTTAGTTATTCATGTGGTGGTGACAGGTTATTATTCCACAAATGAAAGTGGTGAACCTCATTTTATAACCTCCTTTGCACTAATAAAGCATTAGGGGTAATGCCAAACAAGTCAAGGTTCACATTGAATTAAAGGTCAAAAGTCGGCCTATTCTTCCCTTATTACTTTCTTCCAACAAACCCAACTTCACACAGGGATGACTACATTTGCTTCGGTCAGACCCATCTAGCTTCTTTGAGGATGGGTTGGTGCAAAGGTTTAACTCAGGGATTAGACCTCGCCGTTCTTGTAATTTCCTCCACACACATCGACTCACCAACAGTTGACTACGTTGAATTTCTTTAAGCCAACCAAGCCTGTTGGTCAAAGGTTGGCTTTCCTTGGTGCACGCCTTCACAAAAAAAACTGACTAAAATTTGAACTTGACCTTCCTCATAGATAGCAACCACAACTTCCATGACTTAAAGGTCAACCTCTTGGGTCCCTTTGGTCTCTCAGCCCCGAACCACAAATTGTGCATTTAATCCTTGCCACCTCGAACTATTGAACAAGCATCTCCTCAAAACATTTTCCCATGAAAATTTGTTTGATTTGTGTCTCTCCTTTCTAGCCCAAACTTAAAATATTTGATGGCTTTAGAAGTTTGAATTTTGGAACTCTTCGTCCTTCATATAACCACCACTACCATCCTACCAAATTTCACACTCGAACATCTTTCTTATCGATCCTTAATCTCATCCTAAGAACCAAGATTAAGATCCTCTCTCATCTTTGATTGTTTATTTTTATTCATAATCGAGCTCTAGCTTAATCCATCTAATAACGAATTTAGGGCCTTGAACCCTTCGGTGATCAACTACCAAAGTACGTGCCTCACAAACATAAATTTCAATTTCCAGATGTAGTGGTATTTGCATCGTTCGACCTCCCCAGTCAAATTTTCTATAATATATTAAACTCTATCTCTACTTTATTCTCCAGGTCTCTTTATACTGTTAACAAAAGATATATTCTATTACTAGTAGTAAGCTTTCATACACTTAGACATCAAATGTGGACACATAAGATCATATCCATTTCATTAAACATGAAGGGAATAATTGTAGAGGAACTACCAAGGCTTGCTTCTCTAAGTATCCTCTCCTCATATACCAGAAACCCCTTATGTTATCTAACTATACATCTCTACATATATTGTTTCTATTGATGGGGAAAATATGTCTATAAGACAAGTAACTAGACATCTGCCCCCAAAATAATCAACAACTAATCTAAACACTTGTTAGTATTCACAAAGACTTATATCAAAATATCCTAACAACTTGACATTCTAGATTCCTCTAGAATCAATACAGTTAGCCCTATTACAAAACTGCCTAAAAAAATGAGAAAGCAAAATTTCTATCTAAAATTCACATGCCCCTTTTGGACCTAAAAAAATGGTACAACTAGCGTTGATGCTCTTGCATCAAACTCCCTCGGTGAAAAAATTGACCTCCTCATCAATATGCTGAATCCCCTAGGTCTGAAATAAAATGTTGTTGTTTTCCATATGCCTTCCTATGTTGTTGCTCTACTCTTGACTTCATTTTCCAGGATACTAAGTTTGATTTTGTTGCATTGTACTTACCTTTCCGAAGTAATATCATGCAATCATCTTGATACTCAATTCCCTTTTCCTTCCAAGATCCCATATCCTTATTCATTATTGTATCAAACCTGCTATGAAACTTAATTTTATTTCCTCATCTTCGTACCGTTCCTCAGGTAATCCTTTCATTAACATCTCTAGCTAGTCCAAAATTTTGGTTCCAGTTAACCTCATCAATACGTTTAGGGCTTTAGTCTCTATTCCATCACATGGCTTCCAATTGTATGCATCCCCATAACAGTAAATAGAATGCAAAATTCCAAATTGCTCGTAACTCTCTATGATTATTATCTACCCTGTAACTCTTGGTTGCAAATGAAATAATTTTTCTTGGTACAAACTAGTCTCATTGCTCTTTTCCTCTCCTTCATATCTTCACAAAATTCTCTTCCTCCTTTCCAAAATCCCAAAAGTCCTTTCATCATGTTCTTTTTCCAATAACTTCACAATGGTTGGGTACCGATGTGACGTATTCTTCCTGACGACTACTATGAACTGCAAATTAATCTTCTATAAGCTTTATGTTTGCATACACTCTTCCTGTCAAAATATTGGTCACAATACCCTTCAACTAGTTCAAGGCTTCGTGGTTTTCTCTATACTTAACAAACCAATTTCAGTCTCTTTTGGAATAAGTTTTCCCACTCTGCATCCTCTTGGATGTTCTGCTTAACCTCGAATACTGTGAAATTTCCATTTACAAAAAATATATTTGTTTCAAGCACATGAGGCCTTTTAGCCTCTTTTGTTGTCCTCTTCAACAATTCTTTCTCCTAATGACTTTTCTGAGCCATGGTTATCCCATCCCCTTTTATAAAAAATTCAATTTCCTCCTTCCTTCAATGTCTAGGGAAGGTTTTTCTCCCTCATTATTATTGGAACCTGCATCCTCATATAAATTTTTAGATTTAAAAATTTAAGGCTCTCTTACCTAATTTGAAATCTCTGCATCCAAATTTCCATGAGGATCTAAATTCTCTCTTTGATTCAATCCCTTCTCACGACATTCTCTCTATCTGAGGGTTGAAAACCCTTTATCCAACTCTTCTTTTCCACATTTTTCAGCTACATTTTCTTCCAACTCCAGCTTAGCATGTTGGATGCACACTTTCAAGTCAACTATCCTCCCTCCCAGGGAATTAAGTTACTCATACAAGTCAAAAAAATTAATTTGAACTAAAGTTGCATTCTCGTCCTCTATCATCCATTCTCCTTCATCAAATTATGACTAAATTTCTTCTAGCATATCAATTTCTTCATCATTTTCATGAGCACTTCATTTAAACTAAGATCAATATCCATCTCTTATGATTTCAAAGATTCGCCTCTTCAAAATCTATTGTTTCCTCTATCTCCTAAAGGGAAACTTCATACCCTCCCCTTATTTTATGATGGTTCGTAATGACTCTCTTCCTTCATGGTCTCCATGACCTGCGCATGAATAAAACAAATCAATTTAAAAAAAAAGAGGCTTTTGTGCCTTTGCAGATGCTTCTAGTTCAATTTGTTGTTTTGGACATTCCTCAATAGTCCATGAGACTCTCAACCAATGTCTCCTCTTCATCCTCATCATGACCTTCAACATAATTATTCTCATCTACCATTATGGAAATCTCTTGAAATTCCTTGCATCATTCCTTCTCTGATTGCTTTTCATATTGAGAGGAAATTATTATTCCTTCTCCTCTCTGTTGGAAATCCTATCTATGCCTCTGGTCTATATTCACATAAAAATCACCAACTTGAAAGAGAAAAAGACACATAACCACCTCTCATATTTTTTCTACCAGCTCTCCTTTTCGACATTCCACAATACTTTCTTCACATTCCCTGAGACATTCAATTAGTGTCTCATCAACATCCTCTTTTTGTAGCTACCTCTATTGCTTTGGACTCTGCACATAGCACTTGAGACTCTCAAACAGTCTCTCATTATCGTCTTCTCTGAGGGTGTCACTTCTTACTTGTTTATAAGTGTGAACTGCTCTAGTCTTAAGCCCAATTATTTTGAGCTCCTCCTCTCTTATTGAAGCATTCAATAGGTACTTCAACTCCTTCCCTGGCCTCTTAGGGATCTTTTTCTTGAAACCCTTCCTTATGACAAGGAACTTGAACCTCCTCCTTTGGTTCAGTCTTTGTCTCTAGTCTTCTTGTTTTGGCATCATCTTCACTAAATTAAGCCTCTCCTTCAACTCAACAATCTCATTATCACATTCCTCTTGACTTAATTTCTTCTTCATGCTATTTCTCTTGGCATATTTCTTTCCTCTGTAATGGATTTTCCTTGAACCCTGATTATGGCCATAAGTAGCAATCTGTTTTCATCCCTTCACATGAGATTTCACTTGTCCACTGTGAGTTGCAGATAATCCCCTTGTAACAAGTATTCTCCATTTCTTGTTACTAAACACCTCACCTCCAGCTAGTTATTAGTGTCCCTTGGTCCCCTTGTTTGGAACCTCTTAAGCATTCCTTGCTTCTTTCTAGCTTCAGTGGCACCTTTCTTGTTGGAATTATGATACAGGTGTTGTCCATGATGGAAACTCACATAGATGACATTTCACAGTGCAATAGGTTAACAACAAAGGATTACAGATCAGACTCCAGAATTGGTTTAATAAGTATATGCTAGTTCATTTTGTCCAAGTAGTGTATACACATGGGTTAATAGAACAAAAGGAGGGTATACGTATACACGCACTTTCACAGAAAGAAAAGCACGTATGGGATAGAAAATGAAGGTTTTGGTCCAAGGTATTGGTCCGAGGTATTTGGTCCAAGGTATTAGTCTGAGGTATTTGGTCTAAGGTATTCATCCTAAGTGATTTTGGTCCGAGGTATTGAGAAAGGCCTAAAACTATATAAGGAGGAGAAGATCATTAGGCCATTGAGTGCAAGTGAATGGGTTTCTGAGGAATAATTCTATATGAAGTATATGCTATGTTGTAGGGGCTATGGTTATGAGATGATTTGAAATATTTTGTGCACCTTGGATACAATGTTAGATCAGGATCATCAGAACTGAAATGACTTATAATTGCATGATTTGATGTTGATTGGGCTAGATATGAATACTAACTCATGTTTTATTCTGTAAATGTTATGATCTGGGTATGACAGAAGTCTGGAATAGTTGTGAAGTTTCAAGTTTGTATTTTCAGATCTGTATGCTAGTTTGCATTGATAAAAGTGTGTATACATGCTAGTATGGCACATCGAAGTAGTGTATACATTATGAAATATGATGTTTGAAGTTGTAGTTGGTTTTGGTTGTTGATGCAGAGTCTTGAGTTCAGCTCTATGTTCTGGTGACAGTGTTCTGAATGTTCATATTGATTGATTGTGATTTACTTCAGTGATGATGGGATTTCAGTGATTAGTTGTATTTCATTAGTGATTGATTTTGATCTTCAATGTTTTTTATGGGTCTAGTATGAAAATTTTATGAAACGTGGCTTTTAGATTGTGGTGTTGTATTCCAAGAGTATCCAATCTAAAAATTTATGTAACATGGCCCCTGAAGGAAGAGAGAAGGTCGTACCCTTCAGTAGGATAGCACCTACGTATTGGTAAACATATCAGCCAGTACAAGAGCCAGGGGGTTGGAGCTCCCTTCTAGTAGCAGCTGGAAAATGAGTGAAGGTTGGAGCCTTCTGTACACTGGCACCTACATACTAGTAAACAGATTGGCTATTACAAGAGCTAGGGGGTTGTAGCTTTTTGCAGGTGGGTGCCTGCATACTTGTATGAGTCTGCACTAGTACAAGATTGCAAACAGGTTTTTCTTATATTAAAAGAAGACATCAGCAGGTGGTTTTTGTCGCGCATTGGGTTCCACCTTAAATCTTGGTGTTCATGTGTGTTGCTTATGTGTGATGGTTTATTCTATTATTATTGCACATGGTTACTATTTATATGGTTAATGAAGTATTGATGCACTGATTAAAGATCAACATATGATGAATTAACTGAATCATAAGTTTTTTGGATATACACTAGTTTCTTTAAAGACAGTTGCGTGTACATGCAAGTTACCTTCATTGAAGTAGCATATATAAATTTGAGTGTGAAATGAAATTTTTATTGATTTGATAATACGGATTCACCCCCCCTCTTAGTATTATTTCCAACAATTGGTATCGGAGCAGGTCCTTCGGAAGAAGCTTGATCACTTGAAGGGAGATATTTCAAAATGAACAATCATAATGGCATGGGATCTATCAAACCACCAATGTTCAATGGAAACAACTTTTTATATTGGAAAACATGAAATAGAGCATATCTTCAGTCACTTGGAGCTGATGTTTCCGCAATTGTGGATAAAGGATATCAATACCGAGCAGCAGCCCCATGGATCCAACAGAAAGGAAAACATATGAAATCAATGCCAAAGTTGTCAACGCTTTATTGGGAAGTCTATCAGAATTAGAATTCGTCAAAGTCATGTAGCTCAACACATCCAAGGAAATATGGGATAGATCATTCACAACTACGAAGGTGACTCCCAGGTAAAATGTGTTAAAATCCAAACTCTCAAAATCCAGTATGAAACTCTCAACATGCATAATGATGAAATCATTTCTAGTTATTTCTTGCGAGTAGATGGGATTGTAAATCATATGAGAAATCTGGGTGAAGAGATAAAGGAAGCTACTTTAATTGAGAAAATTTTGAGATCTTTTTCTTCTAAATTTGAGTCAAAAGTGTTTGCCATAGAAGAAAAATAGGATCTTCAAACTATTACTGTGACTTAACTCCATGGAATCCTAACTTTCTTTGAAATGAGAAAAGGAGGTCCATCAGATATGAGAGAAGTTGCTTTTAAAGTATGAGCAAAGGAAAAGAAAAGGAAGAGCACAATGAATCAGGACACATTTCAAAAGAGGAAGATGAGGTAAATTTTGTCAAGAAGCTTCAATGGGGTTCCAGAAGATTCAGACGTAAGCTACCATTCAAATGCTTTGCTTGTGGTAGAGCTGGTCATTACGCTACTAAATTCCCTCATGTCAAAGGAAAGATGTATGTAGAAGGTAATAGAAGTTATTATACTCATGATGATAGTGATGGATTGTCCAATAGTGATGAAGATGATCAAGAAATTAAACTACTCATCGCATATGAAAATGATGCCTTAGAAAAGGAAGATTTCCTTATAGAAATCATTCAACTCAAAATTAGTTTGGCATAAAAGAATACAGTCATAAACACTGTGACACATCAACTCACTGAAAAGGACAAACACAATGAAGTGTTAGAGTGTGAAGTAGTAAGTGTAAGAAAAGAACTTGAAAAGACAAAGACTCTGAATCTTAGGTTTTCTAAAGGATCATAAATGTTAGATGAAATCATCAAAGTTCAGTGTTCGCCTATTATAAAGACTAGTCTTGGTTTTCATGAAGGTGAATCTAGCTCACAAGATGAGGTAAGGAACTCAAATGCAAAATCTAAAATGCTCAATAAGGAGATAAAAGGCCAACCCCATCAACAACCATGGAAAGAAAGACTTCAAAGAAAAACATTTCCACCTAACTATGGAATGGATAATTGTTTCTTTTCTCTGACAAATAATGTTGAATGTTTTAAATTTCATAATTTTAGACATGTTGCAGCCAGATGCAGAAGTAGAATGGTTCAAGACTATCACACAAAAAGATCATCAGTTTCCAGGTACTTTAAGGGATGTTGTTTTGCTTGCAATATGTTTGGTCACAAATCAATTGATTGCGATAGAAGGAATATGAAACATGTAAGATGCTATGCATGTAACAAGTTTGGACATAAAGAAAAGGAATGCAAGAGCAAATTTTGGCCACCATACCAAAAGGAGCAAACACAATCAAAATCCAAGGTATTGAAGAAGAAGGAATTGTTGTCAGAAATATGTGGTATAGCTCAATTTACAGACATAACAGACCCAATGGGAGCTAAAAGTGTAAAACTTCAGTATTCCAATTTTCATACACAACTATTATAAACAGAAGTCGCGTATATATGCGAGTTAGAAGCTGCGCAGTCACGTATATGGTGTTTTGAAGAAAAAGCAATGGGATAGACTCAAGAAAAGGGGTCTGATATGGTTCAGTCAATTATTAATTATCTATTATGTTCTGATTGACAATGGTTACAGTCTATTGATGATATGTGGAAGTGTTTTTGGCCCTCATAAGCTGTTAATAAGTTGATGAATAACTTGTTGATGAGATGGCTTGATGATTCTTACTAACAAATGCAATGATCAGATCTGATAGTAAACAATTGGCATAAGTTCATGGGGAGCATATGTTTCTAATAATGCATTTTGGCATTATATTAGAAGACCTTGGTACATGACGATAATTATATTTCTTGATTCGCATAGTTGTTTGATTTAGGTGACTCTTTTAATGATGGACATATGCAGGTTGTTGATCTTGATGCTACTGAGAGATGCTGATGGTGCAGATCATATATGGTGTATGATAGTTGTTGATGACTATCATGGTTTTGTTTAGATTGTTGGTCCTTGTTATAAATGTCATGTATATCATTTGATGTAAAGGTCATGAAAATACCTAATTTGTAACCCCACTATCCATGGGAAGGATGATGTAATACTTGTTATTTCAGTCATGTATAAACATTTTGTATATTCCCACTTGGTTGGGTGGATGAGTCAAATTTGGTGTATCCCCACTTGGTTGGTTGATTGATGTATGTATGAATCATTGGTCTTAGGGAGGTCATACTCACTTACTTGAGTTATAGAGTCATGTTATTCTTTTGAAAAATATATTTATAGAATCTGCATGTACTCAGGGGAAGCATGGACAACATAATGTATATCAAAAGGGGAGAATATATTGGTTCATCCTTTGCCCTTGATGTCAAAGGGGGAGAGTATCTTGGTGTTATGGTTTCCATCAAGTCCAAAGGGGGAGATTGTTGGCATTATGATACAGGTGTTGTCCTTGATGGCAACTCACATAGATGACAATTCACAGTGCAATAGATTAACAACAAAGGATTACAGATCAGACTCCAGAAATGGTTTAAGAAGTATATGCTAGTTCATTTTGTCCAAGTAGCATATACACGCGGGTTAACAGAGAAAAAGGAGTGTATACATATACACACGCTTTCACAAAAAGAAAAGCACGTATGGGATGGAAAATCAAGGTTTTGGTCCAAGGTATTGGTCTGAGGAATTTGGTCCAAGTATTGGTCTGAGGTATTTGGTCCGAGGTATTGGTCCGTGGTATTTGGTCTGAGGTATTGGTCCTAAGTGGTTTTGGTCCTAGGCATTGTGAAATCCCCAAAACCATATACGGAGGAGAATATCATTAAGCCATTGAGTGCAAGTGAATGGGTTCCTGAGGAATACTTCTATCTGAAGTATATGTTATGTTGCAGGGGCTATGATTATGAGATGATCTGAAATATTTTGTGCACCTTGGATATAATGTTAAATCAAGATCATAAGAACTGAAATGACTTATCATTGCATGATCTGATGTTGATTGGGCTAGATTTGAATACTAATGCATGTTTTATTCTGTAAATGTTATGATCTAGGTACGACAGAAGTCTGGAATAGTTGTGAAGTTTTAAGTTAGTATTTTCATATCTCTACGCTTGTTCGCTTTGATAAAAGTGCATATACACGCTGGTTCGACACATAAAAGTAGCATATACATCATGAAATATGATGTTTGAAGTTGCAGTTGGTTCTGGTTGTTGATGCAGAATTTTGGGTTGAGCTCTGCGTTCTGGTGACAATGTTGTGAATGTTCAGATTGATTGATTGTGATTTTCTTTAGTGATGAAGGGTTTTCAGTGATTTGTTGTATTGCATTGGTGATTTATTTTGAGCTTCAATTTTGTTGATGGGTATACTATGAAAATTTGATGAAACGTGGCCTTTAGATTGTGGTGTTGTATTCTAGGAGTATCCAGTCCGAAAATTTATGAAACTTGGCCCCTAGAGGAAGAGAGAAGGTCATAGCCTTCAGTAGACTGACACCTACATACTGGTAAACATATTGGCCAGTACAAGAGCCAGGGGGTTGGAACTCCCTTCTAGTAGCAGTTGGAAAACGAGTGAAGGTTGGAGCCTTCTGTAGGCTGGCACCTACATATTAGTAAATGGATTGGCTAGTACAAGATCTAGGGGGTTGTAGCTCCCTTCTAGTAGAAACTGGAGAACGAGAGAAGGTTGTAGCCTTCTGTAGGTAGGTGCCTATGTACTGGTATGAGTCTGCATGAGTACAATATTGTAAACAAGTTTTTCTTATATTAAAAGTAGGCAGCAGTAGGTGGTTTTTGTCATGCATTGGGTTTCCACCTTAAATCTTGGTGTTCATGTGTGTTTCTTTTGTGTGATGGTTTATTCTGTTATTACTGCACATGGTTACTATTTATATTGTTAATGAAGTGTTGATGCATTGATTAAAGATCAACATATGGTGAATTAACTGAATCATAAGTTTGCAGGATATACGCTGGTTTCTTTAAAGACAGTTGCACGTACACATGAGTTACCTTCATTGAAGTAGCATATATAAATATGAGTATGAAATTAAAAAGTTATTGATTTGATAATACTGATTCGCCCGCCCTCTGAGTATTACTTCCAACATTTCTCACACCTTGAGAACTCATTTGGTTCTCTTCTTTTGAGAACCTCCTATGTCTCCTTCATTTTCCAACCGCAACTGGGTTTTCTTCTTCAACGACCTCTCTTGCTACAAGGGATCTTTTCCACTTCTTCTAAAAAATCTGTTGATTCCTTATAACCGTTTCTGGTTGTAGTTATCCCATCCACATCTACTTCTACCTACAATTATTCACTTGCCAAAATTTAAACAACTTAATGACCAAACACCTGCCAGGGCTTTTCGTCAATATCTCTTTCATCTATTCAATTGGCTAGTGTTTTCTTCCACTCCTTCCATCTCTAATTATTGTTGGAAATTCCTTCCTTTGTGCCTATCTCCTATCTTTTATGTCATGTCATTTCAACATCAAACTTTCACTCATTATTAAATTAAATAGAGACTTCATTATCTTCCAAGGTTACACTTATTCTCCTTCATGTTGGTTACAACATTTGCTAGTTGTGATATGCCTTTATATAATAACACTCGAAAAAGATCTTCATCTCTGATACCACTTGATAGTAGCCCCTTCGATGGCTTGCCAAATAACCAAGGACTCTATCCACCTTCGGACCTTCTTAATAACTCTTTATAAAAACACAACATTTGCATTCGTGAGTCCCCGACTTGTGAACTTTGATTTCCAAATTGATTAGAGGGCCTTCATTCTCTCTCCAATTTTGTAACCCTCTTCTCATTGCACACAACAATTACCCTCTTCTTCCCTTAATTCTTCATGCACCGTGATGAGATCGTATTCCATAATGAAAGAAACAAACGTCCTTTCATAACCTCCCTTATAAAAATATGACATTAGGGATCCTTCCAAATAGGTTGGGGTTGAAACCGATTTGAAGGGCATAGGTCGACATGTTCTTCCCTTATGACTTTCTTTCCACAAGCCCAACTTCACCAAGGGTTGACTACATTTGCTTGGGTCGGTGCAAAGGTTTAATTTGGGGGTCAAACCTCCCCTTTGTAATTTCCTGCACACACACTGACTCACTAATAATTGACTACGTTGACTCACTTCATGATGACCAAGCCTATTGGTCAAATTTTAGCTCTCTTTGTGCATGCCTTCACAAAAAAGACCAATTAAAATTTGAATTTGAGCTTCCTCATAGATATTGGCTAGAACTTTCATGATTTAAAGGTCGTCCTCTTAGGTCCCTTTGGGCTCTCACCCTCAAACCACCAATTGTGCAGTTGTTACTTTCCACCTCAACTATTGAATGGGTGTGTCGTTAGAACTTCCACCTATGAAGATTCTTTGATTTTCTTCTCTCCTTGCCAACCCAAGCTTAAGGTATTTGATTGCTCTGAAAGTTTGAATTCTGAAACTCTTAGTCCTTCATATAACCACCCATACCAACCTACCAAATTTCACACTAGAACACCTTTCTTATCGATCCTTAATCACATCCTAAGATCTAAGATTAAGTTCTTCTATCATCTTTGATTGCTTATTTCTACTCATAATCGAGATTTGGCTTAATCCCTCGAATAACATATTTAGGATGTTAATCCCTTTGGTGATCAACAACCAAAGTATGCACCACACACACACATAAATTGATATTTCTAGATGTAGAGGTGATCAACAACCAAAGTATGCACCACACACACACACATAAATTGCAATTTCTAGATGTAGAGGTATTTGCACCATTTGGCCTCCCTAATCAAATTTGTTGTAAGCTACTCAACTCTATCGCCACTTTATGCTCCAGATCTCTCTATACCTTTAATAAATGACAAATTTTATTATTGGTAGTAATATTACATACATTTAAACATGAAATGTGGACACATAAAACTATATCCATTTCATTAAATATAAAGGGATTATTTACAGATGAACTTCCAAGGCTCGCTTCTTGAGCTCTCCTCTCCTCATTTACCAAAAACCCCTTACACTATCTAACTATACATCTCCACATATACAATTTCTATTGATGGGAAAATATCTTTCCAAGACAAGAAACTTGGCACCTACCCCAAAGCTACTCAAAAGCTAAGCTAAACACTTCTCAAAATTTACAAATACTTATCTCAATATATCGTAACAACTTAACATTCCATATTTCTCTAGAATCAGGAAAATCGGTCCTATTACAAAATCCCCTAAATAAAATGAGGAAAAAAAAAATGTCTAAAATTTACATGTCCCTTTTGGGCCTAAAAGAAAAGGTACAATTGGCATTGATGCTCCTACATCACTCATATTTTAGTGATATTCCAACAATCATCAAGCAATTTTACGGGGAAAGGATGGGTTTATGAGCCTTAACTATGTCCTTGAAAGGAAGATAGGTCCTCTAGCCCTTAAATAAGATTAGAATGATTAAATATTTTGTTTGAAACATGCCAAAGTAAAGGAGTTTTATACTAATGCTATGTAAGTTTTATGCATTCTTGTTATTAAAGCATGTCAATTATTAATGATATGCATTCTTATGAATTCATTAATGATATTGCACACACTTGCTTTGTATGTCTATTTCGTGTCTGCATATATATATGGAGAAAAGTCTAATATTTATATTTCTATGTAGACATTTTTCTTTTATTCATTATTTATTTGGAAAAAAATATATAATGAAGAAATATAAATAGATACTTACATATTAAAGGAAAAAACGATAAATTATATTAAAATTCACATGCTATTGTTTAAGTTTTATCTCACAAATTTCAAGACAAATTTAAGACAAAGGCATATACTAAATAAAGATATACAATCATATCTAAAACAATATTTTAAAGAAAATTAATATATTGTTATTATTATTTCACAAAATAGGAAAACCTATTATAACTAAGTTGTGAAACCATCACTCATCACAATTATTCAAAAAAACCATGTCACTTGGAATAACTCACTGGTGTAACTGGCGAGTGTTAAAATGTTTCATTAAGTCCAAAAAGAAGGGAGGGTTGAGTCTCCTTTTCGAACTTCGTCACTTCAATCTCTATGCGGAAATTTTATCTCATGCGATCAAGACAAAGGATTCATTAATTATTCATATCCAAACAATTTTTGCTCAACGCAACTTTGACAACACTGTAACTTGTGATCATCCGCGAGAATCTCGTGAACAACCCCATACGTATTTTATTTTGGCAGGGCCTATAATTTAAAAACATGCACAGAAAACAGTCAAGGATTTGGTCGTGAAATAAACGTCGTTTTTCAGGTTTCATTATGCTAAAAACAAAGATATTAACATATAAATTTTGTATACGTTGGACATGAGATGATAGGTAACGTCAAACTGATTGTCGAAAGGCATTCAATTCCAAAAGATGAACATGGGCGGCCTTTCTGGGATTCCGCGGTGAAAAGCTAAAGAATTTTGACAATTGCCAGAGGAAGTTTTTTCAAGACGTTTCAAATAAACTATACTATGACTGTTTTTAATTTTTCATGCTCCTCCAGCACTCTTGCCCTTCCTTGATCCCTATGGCAGAATCTAATAGGGTTTCAATTTGTCCCGAAAATTATGGAAATTTTAGTAAAATTTTGTTAAAATACTGTAATTTTTTTCTGTAAATCTAGCTAAATCCATACAAATTTACCGACTAATAACCGACCTTGCAGCATGGCTTGTTTGGACTTTCCAAGGATGTCTCAAAACGAAGGTATGGAACTTTGAAAGTGACCAACGTAAGTCTCATTGTTGAGGAAATCTTAGTTTGACTAGTGCTGTGTATGTTTGCGAATTTGCACTCGTTGTAAGGGGTGTGAGGTGTATCATTGATTGCAGATGATGATATAAATTGGAAAATTGCATCATTGATGATGACGATATAAGACAGTTGCGTGTACACACGAGTTACCTTCATTGAAGTAGCATATATAAATCTGAGTATGAAATTAAAAAGTTATTGATTTGATAATACTGATTCATTCGCCCTCTCAGTATTACTTCCAACATTTCTCACACCTTGAGAACTCATTTGGTTCTCTTCTTTTGAGAACCTCTTATGTCCACTTCACTTTCCAACCACAACTAGGTTTTTGTTCTTCAACGACCTCTCTTGTTACAAGGGGTTTTTTCCACTTCTTCTGAAAACTCTGTTGATTCCTTATAACCATTGTTGGTTATAGTTATCCCATCCACATCTACTGCTACCTACAATTATTAGCTTGCCAAAATTTAAACAACTTAATGACCAGACACCTGCCAGAGCTTTTCATCAATATCTCTTTCATCTATTCAATTGGCTAGTGTTTTATTCCACTCCTTCCATCTCTAATTATTGTTGGAAATTCCTTCCTCTGTGCCTATCTCCTATCTTTTATGTCATGTCGTTTCAACATCAAACTTTCAATCATTATTAAATTAAATAGAGACTTCATTATCTTCCAAAGTTACACTTATTCTCCTTCACGTTGGTTACAACATCTGCTAGTTGTGATCTGACTTTATATAATAACACTCGAAAAAGATCTACATCTCTGATACCACTTGATAGTAGCCCCTCCAATGGCTTGCCAAATAACCAATGACTCTCTCTACCTTTTGACCTTCTTAATAACTCTTTATGAAAACACAACATTTGCATTCATGAGTCCTCGGCTTGTGAACTTTGATTTCCAAATTGATTAGAGGGCCTTCATTCTCTCTCCAATTGTGTAACCCTCTTCTCATTGCACACAACAATTACCCTCTTCTTCCCTTAATTCTTCATGCACCGTGATGGGTTCGTATTCCATAAATGAAAGAAACAAATGTCCTTTTATAACCTCCCTTGTAACAATACAACATTAGGGGTCCTTACAAATAGGTCGAGGTTGAAACCGATTTGAAGGGCAGAGATCGACATGTTCTTCCCTTATGACTTTCTTTCCACGAGCCCAACTTCACCAAGGGTCGACTACATTTGCTTGATTCGGTGCAAAGGTTTAATTTGGGGGTCAAAACTCCCCCTTGTAATTTCCTACACACACCCTGACTCACTAATAGTTCACTACGTTGACTCCCTTCACGCCAACCAAGCCTATTGGTCAAAGTTTGGCTCTCTTTAGTGCATGCCTTCACAAAAAAGACTAATTAAACTTCGAACTTGAGCTTCCTCATAGATACTGGCTAGAACTTTCATGATTTAAAGGTCGTCCTCTTGGGTCCCTTTGGGCTCTCACCCTCGAACCACCAATTATGCAGTTGTTACTTTCCACCTCAACTATTGAATGGATGTCTCGTTAGAACTTTCGCCCATGAAAATTCTTTGATTTTCTTCTCTCCTTGCCAACCCAAGCTTAAGGTGTTTGATTGCTCTGAAAGTTTGAATTCTGAAACTCTTAGTCCTTCATATAACCACCAATACCAACCTCCCAAATTTCACACTAGAACACCTTTCTTATCGATCCTTAATCTCATCCTAAGATCTGAGATTAAGTTATTCTATCATCTTTGATTGCTTATTTATACTTATAATCAATATTTGGCTTAATCCCTTGAATAACATATTTAGGGTGTTAATCCCTTCCGTGATCAACTATCAAAGTATGCACCACACACACACATAAATTGCAATTTCTAGATGCAGAGGTATTGCACCATTTGGCCTCCCTAATCAAATTTGTTGTAAGCTACTCAACTCTATCGCCACTTTATGCTCTAGATCTCTCTACACCTTTAACAAAGGATAAATTTTATTATTGATAGTAATATTACATACATTTGAACATGAAATGTGGACAGATAAAACTATATCCATTTCATTAAATATAAAGGGATTATTTACATAAGAACTTCCAAAGCTCGCTTCTTGAGCTCTCCTCTCCTCATTTACCAAAAACCCCTTACACTATCTAACTATACATCTCCACATATACAATTTCTATTGATGGGAAAATATCTTTCCAAGACAAGAAACTTGACACCTACCCCAAAGCTACTCAAAAGCTAAGCTAAACACTTCTCAAAATTTACAAAGACTTATCTCAATATATCCTAACAAATTGACATTCCATATTTCTCTAGAATTAGGAAAATTGGTCCTATTACAAAATCCCCTAAATAAAATGAGAAAAAAAAATATGTCTAAAATTTCCATGTCCCTTTTGGGCCTAAAAGAAAAGGTACAATTGGCATTGATGCTCCTACATCACTCATATTTTAGTGATATTCCAAGAATCATCAAGCAATTTGACAGGGAGAGGATGGGTTTATGAGCCTTAACTATGTCCTTGAAAGGAAGATAGGTCCTCTAGCCATTAAATAAGATTAAAATGAGTAAATATTTTGTTTGAAACATGCCAAAGTAAAGGAGTTTTACATTAATCCTAGGTAAATTTTATGCATTCTTGTTATTAAAGGATATCAATTATTAATAATATGCATTTTTATGAATTCATTAATGATATTGCACACACTTGCTTTGTATGTCTATTCTGTGTGTGCATATATATGGAGAAAATTCTAATATTTATGTTTCTCTGTAGACATTTTTCTTTTATTCATTATTTATTTGGAAAAAAAGATATAATGAAGAAATATAAATAGATACTTACATATTAAAGGAAAAGATGATAAATTTTATTAAAATTCTCATGCTATGTTTAAGTTTTATCTCACAATTTTAAGACAAAGGCATATATAAATAAAGATATACAATCATATTTTAAAGAAAATTAACATATTATTATTATTTTTTCACAAAGTGGAAAACCTATTATAACTAAGTTGTGAAACCATCGCTCATCATGATTATTCAAAGAAACTATGTCACTTGGAATAACTTACTCGTGTAACTCACTCGTGGTCAACTGTTTCCTTAAGTCCAAAAAGAAGGGAGGGTTGAGTGTCCTTTTCGAACTTCGTCACTTCAATCTCTATTTGGAAATTTTATCTCATGCGATCAAGACAAAGGATTCATTAATTTTTCATATCCAAACAGTTTTTGCTCAACGCAAATTTGACAACACTGTAACTTGTGATCATCCGCGAGAATCTCGTGAACAACCGCATACGTATTTTATTTTGGCAGGGCCTATAATTTAAAAACATGCACAGAAAACAGTCAAGGATTTGGTAATGAAATAAACGTCGTTTTTCAGGTTTCATTATGCTAAAAACAAAGATATTAACATATAAATTTTGTATACGTTGGACATGAGATGATAGGTAACGTCAAACTGATTGTCGAAAGGCATTCAATTCCAAAAGATGCACATGGGCGGCCTTTCTGGGAGTCCGCGGTGAAAAGCTAAAGAATTTTGACAATTGCCAGAGGAAGTTTTTCAAGACCTTTCAAATAAACTATACCATGACTGTTTTCAATTTTTCATGCTCCTCCAGCACTCTTGCCCTTCCTTGATCCCTATGGCAGAATCTAATAGGGTTTCAATTTGTCCCCAAAAGTATGGAAATTTTGGTAAAATTTTGTTAAAATGCTGTAATATTTATTTTTTTTTGGTAAATCTAGCTAAATCCATACAAACTTACCAACTAATAACCGACCTTGCAGCATGGCTTGCTTGGACTTTCCAGGGATGTCTCAAAGCTAAGGTATGGAACTTTGAAAGTGACCAACGTAAGTCTCATTGTTGAGGTAATCTTAGTTTGACTAGTGCTGTGTATATTTGCGAATTTGCACGCGTTGTAAGGGGTGTGAGTTGCACCATTGATTGAAGATGATGATATAAATTGGAAAATCTATAGGTTTTTTTATTTCGAACTAGATTGAAACTGGCCACGGCCATTGAGGTTGATGAAAGAATATCTATTCCTTACCTTATCTTTAGTGATTAATCACACCTTATACGGATGCCATCTTGTCGCCACACTGTGCCAAAAAGGATATAGTCTACCAATGCCATTTACTCGGAATCTTCCGTACGCCTGGTGGATGTAGGACCCAGTACATCCGTGATAACGGTCCCAATCAACGATGTGGCATCCCTGGATTTTGTGGCTTGTGAATAACTCATTACCTTCAATAACATGGAATCTGTGTATGTGAAAGTGATAAGCGAATCTCCAACCAAGGCACATCAAGTGGTTGCTGACTCACCGATGAAAAAATGAATAAGAGATCACCACGTGAAATATTTTTGTAATGATTTCGCTGGCGTAGTGTCTTGTCAAGCGCTTAGTCATTATCCATGCCTTGCAAAATCTTTATAGGGATTTAAAAAGCGATAGCAAGGTTACTTTAGACAAATAAATTCCTACCATCACTAAGGGTCAGAATAAATTCCTACCATCACTAAGTGTCAGAGTAAGGGTCAGAATAAATTCCTACCATCACTAAGTGTCAGAATAAGGGGTCATAACAAATAAGCCGTATTCTAAGGATTATGCTTTTTTTTTGCCTTGAAAGGTATGGAAAGGTATGGAAATTCTGGTTATATTTTGAAAAGATTTGGTAAGGATTTTTGTAAATTCAAGTAAAAATTGTCAAATTTTATAATTATAAGTATTTTAGAGTTTTTTGATGGTACTGAATCCATTTCGACCATAAAAAAACATGATTCAAACACTGCATCTACAAGATTTTCTGAATTTTTTTTGTCCAAAGTCCCTAACGAAGACTCCAAACAAATAATGGTATGAAAGAACTTAGAGTGATTGAACTTGTGACCTTAGTCTCCTTACAAGTTACAATACCCTTTTTCACATAAGATTGCCTGATTAACTGAGCAGCATGGTTTATCATATCTCTTGAATAAAATGGTATTTAATGGACAACATGAAGAGGTATTAAGCTAATTATTGGTTTAGTGTATGCTGCTTAAAATTGCAGAGCATCATAGTTCATCGTACCTAATGAACAACAAATATACAACATGTTATACGACATTAAATGAACAACCGTTGTATATGTCCAGCGTTCAATTTCGCCAAGGCCAAAATCTAATGGTGGGCAAAGAGGTACAACATGCTAAAAGACATTAAATGAACGACCGTTGTATATGCCCAATGTTCAATTTGGTGAAGGCCAAAATCTAATGTTGGGCCTCTATGCTCATTTAATGCCCAATAGAAGGCTACTTATTTTCAGCCATGCTATAGGGCATTAAATGAACAACAATAGTATATGCCCACCGTTCCATTTTGACATGGCCAGATTGTTTAGCCAAAGGCTAGATTGTCTAGCCACTATAGACATATACAACCCCGCTTATTTAATGTCCTATAGTAAACCACTCACCAAAATCCAACAATAAACATATACAACCCAACTCATTTAATACCTTATAATAAATTATTTATTTTTAGCTTTCAATAAACAGAATAAAAACACATTAAACCAATCATTACATTTAATATATGGGAGTTAATATTTGCAGTCTCTAGGTGAAAAAGATATAAAAAAAGAGGCGTCAAAGTAATTTATTTTTAGCTTCCAATAAACAAAATAAAAAACACATTAAACCAATCATTTCATAAAAAAAACATTAAACCAATCATTTGATTTAATGTAGGGTGGTTAATATTTGCAGTCTCCAGGCGAAAAAGATTTAAAGAAAGAGGCGTAGAACAAACTTGGAGATGGATGATCGATCTAAAAGCAGAGGCGCTCCCCTTGCATTTTCAAAAGGATAGGTGTACCGCCCTAGGGAAGTCACCAACAACACGACGGGCGCACGACGAGTTGAGGCGCCCCGAGCACGCGTTGGGCGACCCGGGCGGGCGCGCACGGTGAGTTGGCGACCGGGCGGGCACGCGTAGGCGGGTGCGCAC
>APFE030418855.1:3376-15271 GCA_000404065.3 Pinus taeda
GTTTACTATCCTACATATTAAACCTCTACAATATTGTCTCGACATACTTCCTCTGGCTTAACCAGAGCTTCCTCTTTGCCCGATCTCTTTTAATTTCCATGCCCAAAATATAGTTTGCAGCACCAATATCTTTCATGTCAAATTTGGAGAACAATTGGGTCTTCAAATCCTGGATAACTTCTTTGTCATTTCCAACCAACAACATATCATCCACATACAAGACTAGAAAAACAACATGGTCACCAATTAATTTAAAATACTCACAGTGATCTCCTTTTCTTTTGGTTAAGCCAAGTCCCCATACAAATGTATCAAACTTTTGATACCACATCCTTGGTGATTGTTTTAACCCATACAAAGACTTCTTTAACTTGCATACCAATGCTTTCTTACCCTTCACCGCAAAGCCTTCAGGTTTCTTCATGTAGATCTCCTCTTCCAGATCACCGTGAATAAATGTTGTCTTCACATCCATCTATACTGCCTCAAAATCAAAAGCAACAACAACAAATAAAAGTAACCTAATAGAAGTTACCTTGGCAACATGAAGAAAAATATCACCAAAATCAATTCCCCGCACCTGGGAATAACCTTTTTCTACCAACCAAACTTTATACTTCTCCAGCTTTCCTTCTGCATTTTTCTTCTTCTTGAACACCCATTTTCTATCAATGAGTTTCCTTCCAGCCGGTAAATCCACCAGATCCCAAGCCTAATTTTTCTGCAAAGATGCCATTTCATCAACCATGGCCTCTTTCTAGAGCTTGCCCTCCTCTGAATCTACTTCTTCCTTCATAGTTCTGGGATCATCATCAGTAATATATAAAGAAAAAATTGAACAAAAAGTAGGGACTATACCTTTCTTCCTGTCTACTTTCTTGAACTGATCTTCTCGCACCCAGAGTTTGTGGCTCTTCATCTTCTGATTCCTCCTCTGCTGTAGAGTTTGATTCCTCCTCCTTAAGCTCAAACTCTATCTTCTCAGGTTCTTTTGGTTGGACTTCATGTTTAATAACATTTCTTACCTCTCTAAACACCACATATCGTTTGTACACAACCTTCCACGTGACTAGGTTCCAAAGCTTATAACCCTTTAAACCATCCTTATACCCAATAAACATACACTTTTCAAATTTACTATCCAACTTGGTTCATTTCTCCTTTGGAACATGTAGATATGCATCACATCCAAATACCCTCAAATGTGAAAGATAAAGTTTCTTACAAGTCCATACCTCTTGTGGAGTCTCGTCCTCCAACTCCGATTAAGGTGACCTATTAAACAGGTAACATGCAGTATCCACTGCCTCTGCCCAGAATTTCTACCTCATACTCGCAGAACCACTCTCTATGGGGAGTGAAGTGAAAGGATTCACTTGAGTCAATCAACCATGCCTCATGATCTACATGTGTACTTGAAGAAGCCAAGTACACATCCCCACCTTCATCTGAGGTGGTTTTCGCCTCTGTAGAAGGAGCATCATCATATCCCTTTCCTTTATCAGGAGCTTTATATTTACAGTCCCTTTTGTAGTGCCCTTCCTTTCTACATTTATAGCACACCACCTTCATATGATTTCCTGGAGATTTAGATCTCCCTTTAGATTTAGATCTCCCACTCGATCACTTATTTTTGTTTCTGTTTTGGGACTGTCCTTGTATAGACAAGGCATCACCATTCTGGCTCTCCATATATTTTTGTCTCATCTCCTCCATTAGCAAGGGTGAGACTATTTCATCAAACTGCAAGGCAGTTGCATTGCTACCTATTGCAATAACCAAACTGTCCCATGAATCTGGTAGAGAACAAAACAAACTGATGCACTTATCTTCATCTGAAATTTTAATATCAACAAATGCTAAATGACTTACCACAGTATTAAATCCATTCATATGCTTTGTCACTGAGTCTCCATATTTCATCCTTAGGTTATATAGCTTTTTCTGCGGGAACAATTTATTCACCAGAGACTTATATTAGTACAAAGTTCCTAACTTGTCCCACAAAGCCTTTGCCACAGCTTCCCCTGATACATTCAACAATACTAAATCTGAGACACACAATTGTACTGTGCTCTTTGCCTTCTGATCCAAGTTCTTCCATTCTTCATCAGACACTCCCATTGGTTTAGTACCTAGATCTACTGCGATCCAGTGATATTTGTCCACCAATAGATCCTCCATCTTGAGTTTCCACAACTCAAAACTCTGACCATTAAATATCTCGATCTTTATCTTTCCACTACTCGTAATATTTTTTCACCACCAGAATCAATCTCGTAGATCTCCCACTGAATACGGTCTACCACAGGCCTGAGCGAAACCCCTCAACAAGAAAGGTGTCCCCTTGAAGCCAAAACTTGCTCCGATACCAAATGTAGATTTTAACCTCGTACAGAAATTACCTGCATACAAATTCGAAGACACAAAAAATAAGCAATGTGAGAGCATAACACATAAAACACATATACACAAAGATTTTCCCCTATATCACAAAACTGGGACTGCCAGATTAATTTTTCATTATGTCCGTTTCAATGTTATAATACATATTTATACATGCCGAAGCATTCAATACCATGGACCGAAAATCATCGCGTCCAATACCATGTACCGAAAACCATTGTATCCAAAAACATGTGCAAGAATCATTCAGAAAACCATAGGTGGGTCCACCCAACCTAACATAGGGTCCAAAACCAAAATTTTCTCGGGCGCTGCCCCAGACCCCATAAATTAGGGTTACGGGTATGCCTCAAACCCCCTCTGAACCCCCCCCCCGCACTACATAATCGGTGCAATGAAGGGGGCTCCGCCCCCCCTCTACCCCCTGGTTAACTATGTGGGCTAGTCGTGGAAAGAATATAACAAAACCTGACATAGGGTTGGTTATTAAAGGGTATGATAGAACATAATGGGAGATAAATTGGAACAACATGATTACAATAGTTTTTCATCAAAAATTCTAGAATTTTTAACAAATTAAATAGTTTAAGGCTAGTTTTACCTCAAGTTTACCTTTTTGAATTGGAGAGGAGAACATGATATGATGGTTGATTTGGTGTTGACTTAGCTCAGGTACTTTGGTCTATGATGTGTTGACCACCACTTTGACCTTGCTCCACAAAATGTGTTTTTTTTATGTACCATATTTTTCTATTTTCTCTCAAATGGTAAATCAGATTCTCCTGAAATTTTCTGAGGTTGTTACTATTAATACCATGCATCTTCCCATAGAGGATATCAGCCAGTGGGTGTATGGATCATTAGAAAAATAAGAAATTGTTGTAGGTGAAAGCGTCCAATTTCTTGAAAAATTCATAGTGGAATTTCCTTAAATTTTTTGTATTTAGTGAGCATACCTCAATACATTTACCATAAAATGTTCAGGACCAACGAATGCACGGTTTGTAGGTTATGATGAAATCAATTTCTTCCCTATTTCACCCTTAATGTTGCCCAACGTTGCAACAAAAACATATGCCACGAACTCATTTTAAGGCCAAATTGAGTGATTCAAGAGGGAATCAATGTACTTTTACCTTTTTTACCACTACATGCCTTCAGAATCCACTTTTGATGATGAAAAGGAGATTCTATACAGAACAATGAAATACTATCCTAAGTTGTGCACAATGTTAAAAATTGAAAACGTGCAATAAAAAGATGCTCAAAAGTCCTAAAAAATTGCACTTTTTTGGAGTTACCCACATCTTACTAATTTATAATACTTTGAGAAAACCTAGTGTGGAGTATCAAAGAAGGTACGTTTTGATGGTTACTTCGGTATCTTTTCATTAGAACTTATAAGCCTTTTTGCATTAGAAACTTAGACAATAATAAGGATTTATAATGAAACTCGTGAGATTAATAGAGAATGTTGATAATTGTCATTCCTATGTGCAGGAGGTAGGAAAAATGGAAAGTGGCCATCCTAAAGGAAAAGACAAAGAAGAATTAACTATTATCCCTTTGAAGGGATACCACGTGCAAACCAGATCAAACCGACCAACCCAGGAAAGGAAGCGGAGATACCAGCTCGGAGCAGAAAAGGAAAGATGTGACTAAGTATTAACGATTCTGGATCGTTGTTTTATCTATTTCTACATCTAGATATCTTCGTCATCATCCTTATATAAGGGATAGCATTTTTGGCTAGAAGGGAGGACTTTTATGTAATTTCTTTTAAGAAATATCAAGACTATGATCTTTCTGTTCTGTTAAAGACTTGAGTTACTGTAATTCTACTTCATGCATTAATACAGACTTTGTTACTCTTTTATCTTTGAGCCTTGATCAATCTTAAGCGGTGTACCCCTGGAGGCTAAGGGCCCGGCCCTGGAGGACACTTTCTCTTGTACCATTACGCGTGGTTTCTATGTGGTTTTTTATCGACATGATCTGGTAATCTGTTGTGTTTCAAGAACGTTTATATTACATGCTCTGTTATGTTTAACTCATTTAATGTTCCTGCAAACAAAAGTCTTGTATTGACGCTGCATCATGTTACCAATCCTTTAAGTGTTGGTTAATCTCTACAGGATACTGTCATTCCATTACAGAGTTTTATGTGATTGTGCCTTAGTATTACAACATTCATCTTGAACAGTCTAATTTCACATGATTATTGAATCCTTGACTGTTACTGTTTTCATCTTGAGATGCAATCATATGCTTTTATTTAGAGAGATAACAGAGTTAGATTAAGCACATTGTGTTTATGTAATTTTAGTATTATTCCATCTTGGATCCATAGGTAGTGTTGTTCAATAGTATGTGTACATATTTAAGAGCAAAGGGTTGATGTTTGGATTGGTTTGATTAAATAGAGTTACAGCTCGATGATCTTGGTTACTTCTGTTCCATTTCAGTTGTTGTTCCATTTTTGAATTGCTGTTCCATTTCAAGATTGTTGATTTGTTGTTTTCTTTACTTTCCATTTCTTATTTATTAAGGACGATCTCTGGCTGTAGTGAGCGTCAGCATCTGCTACCTGGCTCCCAGACCTCGGATCTGTTCCCATCAGTTATGAAAGGGATGGGTTATTGCTATTGAACCCTTGACTGCTGTGCTATTTTATTTCATTGCTATTTTCTTTACTTGCTGTTCATTTCCATTTATTAAGGATGATCTCAGGCTGTAGTGAGCGTCAGCATTTGCTACATGGCTCCCAGACTTCAGATCTATTCTCATAAGTTGTGAAAAGGATGGGTTATTGCTATAGAACCTTTGACTAATGCATTGCTTTGTGTGATTTAGGCTTTTTGTAGACACAGATCAATTTACTCTTGTAGTTTTAAACAGCTGTACTACGAGCATTACTCTGACAAATGCTAAGCCTCAGACTGAGACACTCTTTGAAATAGCAAGACGTTCCCGGATTGACATATTAATGTGAGGTGACTAGAGGTGAAAGAGACCCTTTTTATAGCTCTACATTTTGGCGTCATTGCCGGGGAAAGAGTGTAGCCATTTGTTTTTTTCAGGGTAGTGTAGGAACCTGCCAGGGAAGAATTGGGTTTTGAAAATGGAAGGTAAGAACCTACGTATGAAGCATGTAAAAGCCCAGCTCCTTTGCCCGCTTTCCTTCAGATTTGTTGCTATCTGTTTAAGAAGGATTTAGTAGTTAAATTGAGTGCATGACTAAGCAGAAAAAGCCGGAGAAAAATTTCAAACCTTTGACAAAGCCAGAAAAAGCTAAGGGGTCAGTGACCCTTGGTCGATCAACCTTCATAGACGAAATCTATAAGAAAGTTGAATCTCATTCTTCAGTAGGACCCATGAAAGTTATTTCCAAAGAGCCTACTAGCTCCCTTCAGGCCACAGGTTCACCATCTGTAGCCTTTGCTAAGGTGCATAGTCAAACTGACGAACAGGACTTTCAAGAAATTGAAAATTCTATTCCAGAACTATTGCAGGAAGGGAATTTCAGTAATCTTTGTGAAGGTGAAGGGGAAATAGGGGAGACTGAGGAGCTGACATCTCCTCTCAAGATAAATCAACCATTGAATAGCCCAGACAAAGGGAGTGCATAAAAAATTATTATTGAATGGACCTAATCCCCTCAGACAAAAATCCCAGATAGAGGAAGTGCTATTAAAACTATTCTTTTCAAAGACATTCCCTCTCAACCTAGGAATACCGTCTTAGATATTCTGGAAGGTTATTGGCAAATATTTGACCCAATGGCTCAAAATCCGCCAAACACCCAAACCTCTACATTACAATACCCCATAGTGGATTTTGCAGCAAATGCCCCCATGAAAGAAATCCCCCTTCAACATATCCCTACATTTCATGGGCTTACATCGGAGGACCCAAACGCATTTTTATTTGAATTCTATGTACTATGCAGGGGATATGATTACACCACTGACCCCCAGAAACTAAAACTGTTCCCCTCTACTCTGAAAGGGGCTGCTTTAAGATGGTTTATGGGATTAGGTGATGGGGTTCTAAATAACTAGGAACAAACGAAAGAATCCTTTCTAAAAAAATATCAAGACTATTGCAGGTCTAGAGAACTAAAAGATGAAATATTCCAGATGATAGCTAGACCAGATGAAACATTAGAAGAATATGTGGAACGTTTCCAGTATAATCTACAAAGATCTCCATATGCATCAATGCCTTTACCTGATAATGTGTTGAAAACAACATTAATAAGGGCCATGAAAGAGTAGTGGATCGAAACATTAAACATTATGGGGAAAGGGGATATTTATCAGGAACGTTTTGCTGACATAATTGATTTATGCATCAGGAGTTCGAGAGGCAGTACATGAATCAAACCAGCAAAACATGATCAGTTTGTAAGAGAAAACAAAATCCCATCAGAAGGAGTAACGCGTGTGGAAATTGGAAATTTATTTGAAAATTTTAAAACTGATATACTAGGAACACTGACTACAGAATTGGATATTTTGCAGGCCAAGAAAAAGGAAATGGAGGCAGAACAGAATTTGGTAATCTTCTGCCCCAGATGTAGGAAGAAGCATAGCCATAAGGAGTGTCCACTAGATACAGTCCAAACATGCGCCATCTGTACAAGGGATCACTCTACAGAAAGTTGTCCCTCATTACACTGAAAGCGGTATATAAGGAGGCAAAAGAAGAACCAGAAGCAGTATATTTACTCAACCACCGCCATCAGTGGCAGCCGTGACAAACTGGTATGTTTTCAGAGCTAGCTTCTCCTTTTCAGTATCCGTAGTAAAATACTCAACAGTATAATACATGGCAAGGTCAGTTTCTGCCCCCATTTCCAAACTGGTCACCACAGTCATATCCTTCTGGGAATCCATGGCTAAATCAAACAAGCCAATCTAGTTGGTCAAATCCTCCCTATCCCCCACCATACTGGAAAAGCAACCCATACCCACCACAATGGACTCCCCCCACTTCACAAAGCTCAGCCTAGCAGTCTAACTGGCAGAGACCAACACAGTAGCCAATAGGAAATATTCCTTTCCCTCAACCTACACTGCCAGCTTTCCAGCAAAATCCCCAATCTAATTTGAGACCCCAACTCCCAGCCCAGCCCAATCCCAATCCAAATAACTAACCTGTCCAAGCTCTCCAAATTTTAGAAACACCAGAAGAAGCACCCAATTTGAGGGAGTGTAATGATCTTTAGCTAAGATCTTGGCGTATTATCCAAACTGAGGGAATAAAACAGTTCAGATTGAAGATCAGTTACCTAGAGAACATCTGTCACAAGAGGAGGATGTGAATAAACAACAAAATCATAATCAACCAACCACATCCTCTCCCCCGTTCCCAGAACGATTATTCATACCTCGACTTACACAACAACCTAATTTTGACTTTCTGGGAGAATTACAAAATTTGTATATAAAAATTCCATTCCTCCAAGCCATTCAAGACATCTCGATATACACAAAAACTATTAAAGCATTGTGCATAAAAATACCAAGGAGGAATATAATAAATAATCCAAGAGTTCAAGTAGTCAGCACTTTATCTAACCTATTATCATGAAAGGAAACACCCATTAAGTATGAAGACCCAGGAAACCCAATAGTAACTATTCAAATTTATGGTCAAACCCTGCCCAATGACTTAGTTGATCTTGGAGCTGCAATCAACATATTGACAACCGCTACTTGCCAAAAGCTAGGCATTACATCTGCAGAACCCACCGCCACTTTGTTAGAATTGGCTGAAAATCGATCTGTGGTTAGACCAGAAGGCATACTACATGATGTCATGGTATCGGTTGACTCTTGGGAATACCCAACTGATTATCTGATAATAAATCCTAAAACCCGACTTGATGGACATCCATTGATTTTAGGAAGACCTTGGCTCGCTACTGCTGATGCCTATATCGGCTGTCGGCAAGGGAACGTGATCATAACCAAGGGGACGAATATCAAGAATTTAGTACTATATCCCCTAGCGCAGCCAAGCATCACAATAGTTAAAACTAATAGGCACCCTGTATCATATCTTACTGATAACATTAGATCTCCATTAACTATACAAGAAGCACTTGAGTTCAAAGACCAAACAGAAGATGATGCCATCAGTAATTTCATTAGTTAAACTGAACTCACATCTCGTACCTAGTGTCATATGATAAAAGCAGCATTTGATAACGAAGTAGAAGAGGAACCTCTGAAAGATACACATGATCACACAAACCCTGTCACTTCCATTGCACATAGTAAAATTGTGGAAATTGAACCTGGGAAAACCTTAAACATTAACGCCAACCTCACACCCAAACAAGAAATAAAGCTCATCCGTATCTTAAGGAAATATAAAGAAGAATTTGCATGGGATTACCCTGATATGAAAGGAATTGACCCCCAATTATGTACACACCACATTTACATAGAAAATGATGCAAGACCTGTTAGGCAGCCTCAGACAAGACTAAATCCTCATCTAAAAGAAGTAGTAAAAGTCGAGCTTCAAAAACTTTTAGATGTTAACTTCATCTACCCTATCTCTGATAGTAAATGGGTCTCCCCACTTGTGGTGGTGTTGAGCCTCAAACCTGAACTCATTTACCCATCCTCCCAACAACCTTTTCCTACTCATTTCCTTCTTTTGTCATCATTTCCTTCATCAACTTGTTCAATTCATTGCATTATAGTACTTTTTAACATGATTTGCTAATTGTGCTAATGATTGACTGTTGGTTTAGATTTTTGGTTCAAGTGCTGCAATTCTGCAGCTGGTAGAGGATTTCCGCAGCCGTTCTCTGATAACGCAGCCAATCCTAGATTCCGCAGCCATTTTCTTGTTTTCTATGATCCAGGTGTCCTCAAGAGAAAAGAGCCACATGGGCAAGTTTGTATGACTGTGTACATGGTGCGTGTGCTGTTAGCTCAGCCAAACTGGCCGTCTACACCCCTGGTCAACGTGGAGGTAGCTCTGGTCAAATGGCAAGGTTACAAATGGTGGCACGGCTCTGCGTGTTCAGTTGGAGCACGTAAGTTACAGCTGGCCTCTTCTTTAGCCACGAAGACTGCAGGGGACAAGAATCCAACAACGGATTTATTAAACCATGATGACCATTCCCTAAATCCACGCACGGTGCTGCTGAACGTGTCTTTTTCATAGTTGTTAGTTAGCTTAGTTTACGCATAGAACAGTTTGTGTTCTTGCTATAAATAAAGCGTTTCTACACGCTGATTAGTTAGCTTTTGGAAGTTAATCTTTTGCTGCTGTAAACTCTGTTTTAAAGACTCTTTTATATAGCGTTTATGCTCCCCATTGTGTTTTATCATGTGCTGATTTAATACCAAAAGACAGTTCTGTTCTTACCTGCGTAGCTTATCTTTTAATTGGTTGAAGTGGATGGAGGGCCCCTGTCTTCTACAACCATTGTACAGTCGCTTTTAAATTTACTTTCCTGCATTTCTTTTTCTTTAATTCACCATGTATATTAATGTACAGTTTTGAATTATGCTGCTTTATGTTTCTTTACTTTTCATGACTGATCAGTGTGTGTTTTTACAGCTTTGTTAGGAGCCCGGGACAGTGTGCTTTTCCTTATTTTTAACACTAGTGGCATCTGAAGTTGTCTTATCTAAACTGCTGACTTTTGCTTTGATTTTCATTACTTTCCTTGCTTAGTTAGTTTCCTTGCTTAGTTTACTTTATCAAGTTTTGTCAAGTTGCTAATCTCTTAATGGTTCTTTTTATCATAATTCAATAACTTTTATGGGACCAAAATATCATTTAATTGCAGCTTGGTTTATTTAATTTTAGACTCATATTGCTAATTCACTCCTAACTCTTTTTCACATGATCAATTTAGCTAAAGGCATAATGTTAAGGGAGAATTAAGTAGTGTGATTTGTCACTTAATTTTTGCATTGCTTTAGATTCAATAAAGGAGTTAGAGTAGTGTTCTCGCTTTCAACTGAGTTAATATAGATGTCATTTTCATTCTTATCAGCAGTAAAGGTATTAGACTAGTGCCATTGGTCTTTTTGTTTGATGCTTTACTTTCATTCGAAGCTTTAATTCCATTCCAAGTTATTGTTCAAGTTTTATCTTTAAAATTCAAGAAGCATTTAGAAATCACCACATACACACACATTCACTCACTTGTTTATAACTTTATCACATCACATTAGGAAGATAAGTTAGACATACACTAAAAATGACAAAAAGAACTATGAAAGGCTACTTAAGTATATATTGTACACTTCACTTCATCAGCTTATGAGCCCCGGGTTGACAATTTATGATAGCCATTTAGACAACACTAAATTGACCAAACATTTTGGTGCCGTTGCCGGGGAAGTGAAAATTAGGTAGCCAATTCTTAAAAAAAAAAAAAAAAACTAAAAAATTTCAAGAAAGGAAAATTAATAACCTCTCAAAGTATGCTCTCCTCTTGCACCTAGAGTGATCTGGAGGATCAGAAAAGAGAAAGTTATTGATTTAATAGTTCCTTGAGTATGCTCTCTTCTTGCACCTAGAGTGACCTGGAAGATCAGAAAGAGAACTATTACCTTGACTTGAAGGAAAATAAAAAAATGATATGCATAGAGCAAGAGATTCTAGGGGAAGGTTTTTAACTGGAGCTAGAAGTTCGATTTTCACAACTCCATCCACTTTAAGAAATAGGCAGAGACACCTTCATCATCTCCAACTCATACTCATAGCTCTAGGATTCCTGGAATCCAAGAGGCAGTAGTTGGCTCTCCCATACCATCTATTGAATCCGAAGGAGATTCTTTCCTTTCTTCCACAAGGAGACAGATTGTAATTGAAGAAATAGAATCACCTGAAGAAGAAGGAGAAATTCCTCCTCATTCACCCTTGGTAGAGGAACCAAAGAACTTTTTGGTCTCTTAAGAAACTGCCATGGCAGAAGAAAGAGAAACTGGACATGGAGGAGGTAGAGGTAGAGGTAGAGGTGGAGGAGGAAATAATGGAGGAGGTAGAGGTAAAAATGGAGGAAATAGGGATGGAGATAATTCATTTGGATTTCCCATAGTCGATGATGATTCCCGAGCCACAATGAAACAAATTTCGCCATCCGTCGTCCCAAACTTTCATGGGTCAAGAAATGAGGACCATGAGGCATTTCTATTTGAGTTTGAGGTCATATGTCGAACTTATGATTATCTGGAAGACGCTCAAAAACTCAAACTGTGCCCTTCAACATTGAAAGGGGCAGCATTGAAATAGTTCATGGGATTAGTTACTCAATCCATTAGTTCTTGGAATGATATGAAACAAACATTTTTGGATAGGTACGTGGACTATTGTATGCCCACCAATCACAAGGATGAGGTATTCAAGATGGTACAAAAATAAGATGAAAATTTGGAGGATTTACTTGAAAGATTTCAATATAATCTGAAAAGAGCAAAAATGAGTAACTTGGATGAGGAAACCTTGAAA